>APFE030788372.1:44174-151763 GCA_000404065.3 Pinus taeda
TGTTTACTCCAGCATATGTTGGAAAGTTATGGAAGGATGACTAGTGCAATCAATCCATTCCTTTTAGCCCTGGATTTGTTTCAGTTTAAAATAGAAGTATACAAATATACTTGTCCAATGTCTATGCTTTAACCATTCACCTTAAGATGTTTTTACAATATAATTTCCTAAGTCTATTTAATATCTTCATTATCATAAAAACAACCTATATCCATCTTAACTCCACATCTACCACTTTTATGGGGATGCAATCTATTTATCCCTCTTGAGCACTTGGTAGACCGAGAATTAAGATGGATCTAAGATAGAATTTCCCCTTTAAATAGTCTATGCTCACATGAATACCATGGTATTACCATGGGTCAATACCATGGGTTATGATAAACCTGGAGCTTAAAAATTACTATTAGTAATTTATAAAAATTAATAAAATTAATAGTTGATTTTTATTTTATTTTTTATTTTAACCAAGCTAACATGTTTAACATACATTAAATTACAACATCTATTTTTACTCTTGATCCACCAAGCCCCAAGAGGGATCAAATATTTTTTCACTCTATGCTAGTTTGCATATCACGATATTTGATACCTCTCGGGGGTTAGTAGATCAACAATAAAGATGGATCTATGCTGGTTTAATTCCCCCATTTAAATAGGCTACATTCCAGGTGAATACCATGGGTCAACACCATGTGCCATTTTGGTGAATACCATGGGTCAATACCATGTACCATTTTTATTTTTATTAATACTAATATTAGAGTTAATAATGTTTTTGCATGGTATTAATAACAATCTAGTCCATGATATTAACCAATTAACGGTCGCTCTGCATCTTGAGAGCCTCGGCTCCTTCCTTGCGATCTGCATCCTGTGGGCTCTGAAGCCTGTGGCCCTGCCCTCACTCTGCGGCTCCTCTCCTCTGCAGGCCTGTCTGCAGAAGATCAGTGCCAGAATCGAGACAGCCAGCAACTCTCTGGCTAGGGTTTGGTCTCTGCTGCGGGGCTGCCCCTGTGGCGGCCGGCATCTAACTAGATCCCATGGAGTCACTTGGCCATCATTCGGATCCGCCCCCTTATCCATCCTTGGATGCCTTCAATCAGCTCCTGGCTAGCTTACCTCCGAAGAAAAGAAGTGATGCAGCAAAATTCGTAAAGAAACTAGATGAAATTCCTGAGATCTCTTTGCCTCCGGAGACCCCCATTCAAGTAGCACTGTATCTGGCGGAATGTGGACTCATTGGCCAATTCACGGGACTTTGGCCCTCACCGAAAACCACTGAGCAATGGGTTAATAGGAACTGGGAACCCCTGATTAATCAAAGTGTTACCTCATACTTCCTAGGGCGAGGGTATTTCCTCTTTGAATTTACCTCCAAAGAAGACAAAGACCTAATCTTCCGAAATGGGCCGTACTTCATGGGCCCTCATGGTCTCTATCTGAACAAATGGACCCCAAACTTCGATCCGGTGGTCGATGTTCCCAAAGTTGTTCCAGTTTGGGTTCGTCTCCCAAATCTGCCAGTCCATTGCTGGAACTAAGATTCCTTGAAGCACATTGGCAATTCCCTGGGAAAATTCATAGATCGGGCAAGCAACAAGGATTAGTATGACTGCGCCAGGATCTGTTTAGAGGTAGATCTAGAGGTGGGTCTACCAGAGGCAATCGAAATAAAAGTCGGCAGCTGGTCTCATGTGCAGATCTTGGATTATGAACAGTTGTCATTCAAATGCAGGAAATGTCACGTTTATGGGCACTTTGCCAGAAACTGTCCGATAAATGGAGAGCCAGAGAAAGGGAGCGAAGAGGGTTGGAACCAGGTCAAGTGAGCAAGATCCAATCACAAGGGGTAGAAGCAGGGTGGATCCTCTGGCAAAGGCAATCCCCAGGTTAACATCCAGCGTCCCCCTCCCAAAAAGATGGAAGAAAATAAATTTGTCCCTCTAAGTCAGCCGGAAGAAGACATTCGGGAGGAAGAAACCCAAAAATCAATCTCTCCAAATAAAGGTACTCCATCAGCTTCCCCCAAAGAAGCTGAAAATCCCAAAGGCATGGCCTTAGAGGATGAGGAAGATGAGCAGGAAACTGAAGAGTCGGAAGAAGAAGGAGAAATAGGAGAGTCCCAAACCTCGGTAAGAAGATCTACAAGAGGCCGGAAAACAGAAAAAGAAAAAAGAGAGCAGCAGACCTACAAAGACAAGCTTCAGGGTAGCCAACCAACTCTGGAAAAATTGCTAGCCTCAAAGCCCAAGATGCTAAAGAATCAGCCCCAAGGCTCCAAGGGAGCCCACCAGAAACATAAATAATGAAGGTCATCTCCTGGAATTGCAGAGGTATGGGGAGTAAATTTAAGGAAGAAGCAATAAGAAGTTTAATAAGAACAAAAACCCAAGATATACTTCTAGTCCAGGAGACCAAGTTGGAATACAAATCCTTCCTGCAAACAAGCAAAAATATGTGGTCCAAAAGTGAAGCAAGAGCAATCTCTGCCAGGGGTGCCTCGGGAGGGATTGGTACACTATGGAATTCCAATAAATATGCAGTCATCTTTGAAGCGAGCAACACTCCCTGGTTGTTGTTAAAACTGCAGAATCTGGACACAAAGGAAACCCTCAGCCTTTTTAATGTTTATTCACCAGTCAACATCCGGGAGAAAAAGGATTGCTGGGACACTATAAGACGACAAGCAGACTTGACAAACCTGGAAAACACAATCATTGCTGGAGATCTCAACCTCACTCTTCATTCGAATGAAAAAAGGGGAGGAAGTGCAGTCTGAGACCCGGCAAGAGAATGGGCGGAGGATCTTTTGTGAGACTGGGACTTACTGGACATCAAGCCCTCATCCGGTAAGTTTTCTTGGTCTAATAAAAGAGTAGGTCCTGGACATATTGCTGCTAGGCTTGATAGATTTTTCATTCAAATCTCTTTCTTGTTATTTGGATTAGAACCTAGAATGCATATCCTCGCTAGTAGTGTCTCAGACCATAAACCTGTAAAATTAGAGCTCCTTTCCCATCTAGATCTGGGACCTATTCCCTTCCGATTTAGCCCCCTTTGGGTTAAGGAGCCTCTCTTCATGCAAACAGTCAAAGATTGTTGGAGCCAGCCTGTCAAAGGCTCACCTTTTTTCATCTGGGAGGAAAAGCTCAGAAGGGTAAAAAGAGTTCTGAAAAGCTAGGCCAAACCCTTGTCCAACCCCTCAACAGAAAGGAAAGCCATCAAAGATTCTCTTGTCTCTCATCAAACCCAAATGGAGAGTGCTATTGTTACAGAGGATATCATAGATCAAGAAACTCAGCTGCAACAGAGATACCATAAGGCCTGCTTAGCTGAAGAAGAATATTGGAAATTAAAGTCACAAAATTTGTGGCTTAAAGCATGGGATAGGAACATGGGATTCTTTCATAAGCACGCCCAGGCCAGGAAATGCTTCAACACCATTTCTGAGATCAAGGAAGATAATGAAACGCACAAGGAATTCGCAGACATTAAGAAAGTGTCCTTCTTTCATTTCCAAAACTTGTACAGTGATGATCAGGGGCCACTTCATCATTAAGAGCTAATTGACATCATCCCTCAAGTTATCTCTCCTCGCATGAACGAGATTCTAGAGGCCAAAATTTCTAAAGAGGAAGTTAAAAAGGCTCTCTTTGACATGGACCCGGATAAGGCCCTGGGGCCAGATGGCTTCTCTGCCCGGTTTCTCCAAATATGTTGGCCGATTATCGAAAAGGACCTTCTCAAAATGATACAAAAGTCGCAAAATGCTCAGAAAATAGGAGGCAACACAAATTCTGCCTTCTTATCCCTCATTCCAAAGGAAAAAGGTGCCAATAACTTCAGCAGATTCCGCCCGATTTCATTATGCAACACAAGGTACAAATTAATCACCAAAGTCATTGCTAATAGACTGAAGCCCATTCTGCCCAGAATAATCTCGGAAAACCAAGGAGGCTTCATCCAAAGTAGGCAGATCGTGGACAACTACAAGCTCGTTCAAGAGGCAATATATTCAAGTCTTCTCTGAAAGGAACAAGGTATGGTGATCAAACTCGATTTAGCAAATGCCTTTGATCGAGTAAATCATAGTTTTCTGTTAAAAGTCATGTGCAAATTTGGTTTTGGAGCAAACTTCATAAAATGGATCCGGGCATGCATCTCAGAGCCATGGATTGCCCCACTGGTAAATGGAAGAGCCACTAAATTTTTCAAAGCCTCGAGAGGACTTAGGAAGGGGTGTCCCCTCTCCCCCCTGCTTTTCGTCATCCAAGCCTCAGTACTCAGCTTCCTGCTAGATAAAAAGATGCAAGACCAAGAAATTAATGGGCTATGTATAGCTAGAAGGGTTAAGAACTTAAACCATGCCTTATTCGTGGATGATACCCTCCTATTAGACACTGCCTCTCTTTCCTCTGCCTCCAAATTTAAAGATGTGCTGGAAAAATTCAGTGAGGCCTCAGGCAGCATGGTAAATAAGAACAAATGTCATATTTTCAGTTGGAACACTATGCCCAGAACTCTATCCACTATCTCAAGATGCTTGGGCTTTGCAGCCTCCTCTTCATGGACTTCATTTAAATACTTGGGCCTTCCTGTTTTCCATAAGAAACACTGAACCAAAGATTGGATTCCCCAGCTTGAGACATTCAAATCCAAAATTCAAGCCTGGGGCTTTACCTGGCTCAACGCTGCTGGCAAAGCGGTCTTAATAAAATCCGTGCTCTTCAGTCTTCCACTGTTTCAATTCACAAGGCTTCTAGCTCCGGCATCCATATTAAAAACGATGGAAGAATTCATGCATAGATTCTTCTTGAAGGGAGGAAAACAGAATGGGAAAAAAATTCCCCTCATCAGTTGGGAAACCATGTCCAAGCCTCTGCGACAGGGTGGGCTAAAATTCAAGAATCTCAGTCAGCAAAATGTGGCTATGGCAGCCAAGGTGGTCTGGCGAATCATCGCGCCCAAGCCAGGTTGGGCCCAACTGGCTCTCTGGAAAAGGTATTTCAGAGGCCCACGCACTTGCTGTTTAGAAAACGCGATTCAGCTTCCAAATTCATCCTTCCTTAAACTGTATGCTAAAGCGGCTTCCTTGATTAAAGAGCACTCTTTTTGGATCCCAAGAAATGGGAAAAAATCAACATATGGACTGATAGAATTATGAACAAGGATCCAATTACAGACAGAGCCTCCCTAAACGATTTGCGCTGCTTGATGAACAAAGATGGATTGAAATCGTTGTGGGACATTTCCCAATGGAGCGACTTCATATGGGCAGGCTGGAAAAGAATTGAAATTCCAAATCAGTTGATAAATGAATGGAACGCTTTGCTGGATCTCCTACATGGCCTAGCTCCCACGCATATGAAGAAAAAAGACACGAAAGGATGGGGGCTGAAGGAAGGCGGATATGTTGTTTCTAAAGGCTACTCCAAGTTGATTGAGAAGCCACACGCCCCTCCTGACCCAGCACCTTGGCAGGGAGTCTGGCACGTCCCTTCTTGGCCCAAGATCGACTTCTTCGCTTGGACTCTCTTCCATGGAAGAATTCTAACTTATGACACTCTGCAGAGGAACGGATTTCATGGCCCCTCCAAATGCCTGTTGCGCACAGAAAACGCAAAAACAGCATTGCACTTAATGCTTGAGTGCAATTTTTCCATACAGATCTGGGCCTCCTTTACCAACAATTTTGATCCCATCTTTCCTCTGCCTAGATCTATGGTAGACCTCTTCTCAAATTGGACAAACAGGTACTCGGACAGCCACCAAAAAATCAAGTTATCTAAACTGCATGGGCCATTCTCCCAAAGATCATTTGTTGGCAAATATGGCTTGAAAGGAACAGAATAATTTTCAGAAATTCCAGCCTGAACCATAAGGTTTTAGAAATCAAAGTCAAATGCCTCATAAAGAAGTGCTTGACAGAAATAAATGATGACTCCAATCTTAGCCAACAAGACATTGACTAGGGCACATCCCTAGGCCTGCAATTTCAACCAGCAGTCAGAACTACCCCCATCCTTAAAGACTGGCAAATAAGGAGACCTGAACCTAAATTCCATGATTGGCTTAAATAGCACTCAAGACACTCACTCTTCTTTGATGGAGCAGCAAGTGGTAACCCGAGCATAGCAGGAACAGGAGGCATAGTTGTAAATCCTCTGGGGGAAAAAATTCATTCCTTCTCCTGGGGACTTGGCCATGCTTCCAGCATTCAAGCTGAGGCACTGGCCCTCTTCCAAGGCCTAAAGATACTCAAAGAGCTAAACATAAGGGAAGCCACTGTGATAGGTGACTCGCAGGTCCTCATAAATGCAATGATCTCCAACTCTCCAGCGTTGGATCTTAATCTATCTAGACTGGTATCTAGAATCAAAGGCCTGGGAAAAGCTTTCCAAAAGCTGAATTATTTCCATGTACTGAGAACATTCAACGAACAGGCGAACAAGGAGGCCAACAAAGTAGCCCTTCTTTTTGCCAGGGTCAAGATAAAAGACGAAGAAGAAACATGGGAACCCATTCCATAAGCTAGTTTCTGCCATGTTTTTCTACCTGCTTCTAAACAAATTTGTTTGTATCTTCAAGTGGGGGAATATCTCTGAAATTGATAAACGAGAATCCCTATCAAAAGGAATAACTCCAAGATACAACAGCACTCTCATTTTTTCCAGAGAGATGCATCAAGACAGAGAAGTCTTCAATGTAACCTGATTTTCGGCTTTCAAGCCAGGATGAATATATATACAACATAACCGTTTCTGTCAAAAAAAACAATCTAGTCCATGGTATTTGTCCCATAGTATTTTTCCCATAGGTTTCACCTAAATATAACACATTTTTTTAGTGTTCGTAAATATAATGTGACTTATGGAGTAAATATAAAAAAAAATGTTTTATTTGTTTACCATACCTCTTATTTATTTATATTTTTATTAATTTACCATACCTCATTTACAAATATGGTATTTGGCCCATAGGATTCACTTAAATAAAATCTCTTTCTTGAGCCTTCATAAATAGAATTAGGGTTATGGACTAAATATAAAAAGGGGTTTTATTTATTTACCATACGTCTAGTTTATTTATATTTTTATTTATTTACCATACCTTTTGAGTAAGTATAAAAAGACATTTTATTTATTTACCATACCTCCACTTTACTTATATTTTTATTTGTTTACACCCTTACATGTATATAAGGTGACTTATGGAGTAAATATAAAAAATGTTTTATTTAATTACCATACCTCTCATTTATTTATATTTTTATTAATTTACCATATCTCTTTTATAAATATGGTATTTGGCCCATAGAATTCACTTAATAAAACCTATTCTTGAAAATGGGCGAATGGATTCACTTAAATAAAACCTATTCTTGAAAATGGGCGAATGGAAGGTTGTAACTCCTAATTTCAAGGGCTAAATTTACCTTTTTTACCCCCTCCCTTAAAATAAGGTGGGCTATTTGAGGTGATTTGTAAAAATGTACTATGATACAAAATATTTGCCCACTAAAAATTTAAAACCCCTTAATTTCGCCAAAGGGCGAACATTCGCCCCTAAAATTATCCTTGGACCTATCTATCTGAGAAGAAGCAATTGAAGAAAGAGATCAAGCATGTGAAGAACACCATGATCACCAAGAATCACTCTGACAAAATGCCTTGAAAGATATCTCCCAAAAGACGGCAGGACAACTTTGATAAAGGAAGGAAGGACCCTTGACACCTATGAAGGCCTTGGAGACATAAAGGTGTAGATAACTAATTCTACTCTACAAAGATGTCATGATGAAGAAGCCATCCAACAAAAGAAAAGGCAATGTTGAAACAATATCAGGATGAAGTCATGATGGACTACTAGGTCAAAACATGTAATCAAGCAAGTACAATGAAGCATCCATGAGAAGAGTATTCCGAAACATGGACAAGATGACAAAGGAGTAGCCAAGATGACAAGACAAAACCTGATAGTCACTTTCCACGAAGCAATGACATGACAACCAAGAAGGAAAGTGATCGATGGATGGTGCCCTACCTAGAAGAAGTTCGAACAAAGACTTTATGACATCAAGAAAGGAAGGAGATCAAGCAGCTGAAGGACCCAAGAAGAAGAAGTTGTTGATGAAGGAAAGAGTCCCTAGTTAAGAGGGAGCTTTGACATGTCCTTGATCACGAGGGAGTTTTGAATCACCCTTGATTACAAAGGAGTAACATTTGTGTTTTCCATTTCATGGGTCATGCACTAGACTAGGACTAACAACCGTAAGTCTAGATGAAGGCCATGAATGGAAATGTAGACATATGATAGACACAACATTCTTGTCTTCACTTGGGAAGAAAGAATCGGAGGATTAGGTAATCATCTGGCATCTGATACTCTTTGAGGATGTGTAGGGCATCCAAGACAAGAGTAGGTAAGAGGATCGATATTCTTTGAGGGCTGGGAACCCAAGATAAGAATAGTCCTAGAAGGTCATATTTGGAGAACACCCGGGTGGGTATGTACCTTGAGAGACAATATGAAGGTGTCTATAAATCATTGGTCTTGCCAGCATTGTAGCTCATGGTCTCGTAAAGAGATGGAGCTGTTAGTCAAGGCCTTGCACCATGACAATGTTGATGGATATGATGCTATAACAGATGGATTGCTAATCCGGTTTCTCTTATCTGAATTCTTCAAGATTGAAAATTGCCAAACACCTTATAATGTTGTATGAATACCTCCCTAGTTAAGAGGGAGTGTTGAAGGAAATGTAACTAGGTTAGGTCTTCATAAATGTAATTTTGATATTTGAAAAGAGAAATTATTCTTATATTATTTGTCAATGAGTTTCTTGCTCATTGAAAATAGGTCAAGCACAGTTTAAAGTGCCTCTAGAAAGTCAAAGTCAAAATGTAATTATGATGATACCCCTTGAGGGCATGATACATCATGTATGTCAATGTACAAGGTCATGGGAACACCTCCAAGTCAAGTCAAATCCTCTCCTAGCCTCAACGAAGTCTCCAAGCAGCTGCATAATGAATAAAAGATGAATTATGATGAAATTATCAAGTCTGTCTGAAAAGGAGGGACCTACCTCTATTTATAGAGGCTGTCCACTCATCATACAACACATCATTGAGCTCTGAAATCAGCAAAGAAGCATAACCAAGAAAAGGTGGAAAGAAGACAAGTTTGAGGAGCCTTTAGTGCAGCGAAGGAGAAGAAGTCAAAGTGGAAGTCAAAGGGACTGTTTTTAGGGTGAAAAAGAGTCACACGTGCGAGGAAAAGAGTCACCTCTGTGGTCACAACAGCAGTAATATAACAGTCTCAAATCCATCATCGTTTGGGCTTCTAAATAGGCTTACTAGGCCTCCTATCCAAGCGAAGAAAGAAGGACCTCAAGCAAAGTTAGAAGGAGCCATATGTCTACAGCCAGGACCCTCATGCCTACGAAGATTAAGGCTGCAGTGCTGTCACAGTTAGCCTACTACCATACATCAAAAGGAACTCGGATGATCTAGAGAAGGAGTGAGTATCCTTAGGTGAAGGATATCACTAAGTAAAAGTATCTCTCCTAGCAGACCTACTTAATATAGAAGGAAGAACAAAGTGCCGGAAGAAGGACAAAATGCCAGAAGACAAAGGTCCATGTGCCGGAAGTTATAGTGCAGAAAGAGGAAGGATTTGACTTAGTCAAGGGTCTAGGGTTTGGCAGTTGTTCAAATAAGAAGCTTCAATAAGAGAAAACTTACCAAGGGTTTGCCTCTTAAGAGTGGAGAGGTTTTGTCCCTGGCAGAGAGCCAAACTTTGTTTTCTTGTTATTTTGTTTTGGTAGCAGTTTGATGAAACACACACACTAATAATAATAAGAAGATAAATTATCAAAGTGCATCACAAATTGTTATCAAGTAATGAAGAATCATTTTACACTACTTTGCCCTAGATTTTTCAACAGAACTAACATCTGTAAAATTATTAGCCTTCAATGGCACAAGGGGATTTTGCTTCTTGCTTTTTTTATCTTGCATGAAAGACCTCCTTTGTCGCTGCATCCTAGGGTGAAATGGACAAACCCCCAAAGAAGATGCCTACTGATGTATCTCAATCTTCATCATTTTATTGCTAATCTTGATCCTAATTCTAAACTCATAATAAAATTGCACAAAGTCAACATAGAAAATTCAGGAGAAAATTCCCTTGGATGATTCTCCGGGATGAAGAAAAGATTCATGATGAGACACTCATTTTGTATGTATTGTTTACTTATGATGTCCTCATATTAATGGAATTCCTCTCTTTTTGGTTTAATTCCAAATTTTTTACTAATATATTTATGCGTCATGATATTTGGTTTATGTCAATAATTTTCATATGTATTTTTATATTTTCTATATCCATTTGTATGCTATCCAAAATTTTCTCGAAAGTAGTTTCAGTCCTTAGAATGTTCAGTTCAACTACCAACTATTCCACTGGTCATGTTTGAGGGTGATAAGCAGCCACAAGCTGATGATGGTTGGGAAACTTATGTTCCTGTACAGGAGCTGGAAAATGGTCGGTGAAGAGGCCCACCTTATAACAACAAGGACTATCCGTCTGCTTTTTCCCGTGAGCTTGGATGCTTAAAGATTTGGTTTTATTTTTGGCTTTGTGCTTTTGTTCATGCCTCTGACGGGCCTTAATTTTGACTTGTGCAAATATTTTAGTATTCTGGCCACTGGCAGGTTTTATGCATGCATTATCCAGGGCCTTTATTTTTTATGCAATGATATTTACTTAGTTTTCTTGTGCTAGTGGTGGCTACCGTTGTGGCCTTTTGTCCTTCTTTAATGTAAATGTTTAAATTATAAAAAAGAGTGTAAAGATTTGACGTATTCCTATCTGAATCCTTATCTATAACTTAGTAACTTTGTTTTGGGCTTCTTTTCCTTGATATTGTGATTGACTTGATAGGGTCTACAAAATGACTATTGATATATTATGAATATTTATTCTCATGCTTATGGCAAGCTTGGACTTGGCTATTCCCATGAGGTCTGTATATACGCAGATATGTATACTTTAGTTTAGTCTAATTTGACATATACTCCTGGGTTATTTACAGCATCAATCTGATGCTACATTTATCAAAACGAAGTTTGCTTATTTTATATTTACTTCAGGCCTACACGGGGCTCCTCAACGTAATTGAATTTGCTGGGCTTTCCATTCCACGTGCTCTTATCAATAGCCAGGTAAGATCTTCCCTGAATTGTGATTGCAGCAATTTATGTATGTGGTTGTGGTTATAAAGCATTTTATGCTACGGTGATTTTTGCAATGCATTTAAGATTTTAACTTCATCGAATTAAATTTACAGGAACTATTTGTGACCATAGCTTCTGCAATCACGCTTTTCTTCATGGGTTCATATTACAGGTGACGATGTATGTAGATTAGGCAACTAAGTTCTTCCTGAAACAACAGTGCTCCTTTGCCTGTTCACTTGTCTTCTGTTTATTCTTGAGGCATTAGAGTTTAGCATGAGTATAAATAGCATTCAATGTGTCAGTATCAAGTTGAAGGTTTGAAATCTTGTTGTTGGCATCTAGTTTTGGCTGATCTATCAGTGCAAAAACCATTCAATTTTTGTAAGATTTATGATAGTTCTTGATGGTTGTTTTAGTAAATTCATTTTCAGAATGTGTATATCAGGAGTATGGATGCCCCTTGGATATTGTATTCTGGGATGCCACATTCAGGAATGTTTATCTATGTCTTTAATCTTTGGTGAGGCTTATATTTATTGTTTTGAAGAAAATGCATTATAATTATTTGAATGCTACAAGAAGTTTAGCTATTCATGGGTAGCCTTTCTACGTGGAGCACATGGAGCTATAAATGCTTGAGTTGCATTTCAAATGTGAGCAAATTAAACACAATTGTTTGTTATCTCCTCACCAAAATCAGATAATGGAGGTATCATATCAGAAAGTAAATCCTCATTTTGTGACACAATCTGTTTACATTTTCTAATTTCCAGTTGCCAAACAGTTTCTGCCATAATCTAGCAACATGTCCCTTCAGGTTGCTATATTTATACCTGAGTCCAAGCCGTTTTACTTTTATGCGTATTTTAGTTGTAAAATGGGAAAAGTTGAAAAGGATTGCATTAAGGTGTTGAGGAGGTGCCTGCATTCACCTTGTTCAAATATTTCTGTACCGAGTTCTACTATGGGTGGTATTTGTTTACTTTGAGTTTATTTTTAAATTTATATGCATGCTAAATAGTAAATACCTTGAAAATTTTGCTGCATAAGATCATTTGCTTCTGAGGTGCTTTTGAACCAGGTTTTAGGGTTAGAGGGTGCAGGTACCTAATTTTATGCTACTATGTATTTATTGATGGCATTAATGTTCTTAATTCGACATGAAATTGTGTCAGGTTGTCCTACCTTTTGTTATGCTCTAGTGATGTTAGATAGTAACCACCACAGAAAATGTATGAGCATGGAACAATTGGAGCCTAGAGAGGGAGGGAGGAGGGGGTGCTGGGGAATGGAGGGAGGGAGTAGAAAAAAGGGTGACTGGGTTGGAATTTGTGGTGGAGGAAGGGGGTGGATATGTTTGTTTAAGATATCTGATTAGCTAGGTGTCTGCATTATTTTATCACAGGTAACTTCTACTTTGTCATTAATCTGAAAGCACACTTACATAATTACTTTTATAATGCTTTTCATTAGTATTTTCTAATAGAAAGTTATTATACCTTTTCCACATTTTCTTTATTTGGAGTGCATGTTTTTCCATATATATGTACTCTGGATACAAATGGAAACTTGTACATCTAAGTCCATGGGCTGAATGTACAAATTATTCTTCCAAATACAAAGATCTTGGACCTTTGGTCGAGTGCACTAATTCTGGAATTTCCCCACTAGCTTAGAAACAAGTTTCTATGCACTTCCTTTAGTGCAATTCTGGCATCCAGTTGGGGTCAAATGTTAACAGGCTTGTGATGTAACTGCATTTTTCTATGTTCTCCCAATGGAATAGCTCTCTTTGTTTCCTTGAACAAGCAACTTTTGCTCCATTTTCAGGACCTTGTAATAAGTGTCTTCCAATATATGGTCAGTAAATTACATCCTTGAATGTTGTAATGAACACCTTTGATGAAAGTTATGAGCATTTCATCTTGGCTCTCCTTGACATTCAGTCAGATCTTCAGATTGTAAAAATGTGCCACAATGTCCTTGATTATCTACATCCTTTTGTTTTGATCTTTTGCATGTCATTTTCGATTTTTTGCTCATCTTTTGACTCAAGGAATTGTGCCCTGGCTCTTTATACAAACTTCTCCCAACTTCTGGTCATTCCATTATCATCCATTTTCCTCTCCTTTTGAAAGTTTATTCACAAAAGGTTGCTCGATGCTCTAACTTAGTGGCTGCACAAAATCTGAATGAGGATCTATAGTTCCTTGACATTAAAATATTTCCCTATGCCTATCAGTGAAATCACATGACATGAGGGCATAGGACACAAAAATATGAGAATCATACACAATACACATTGACCTTGGAAATAGGAAACTGGGGACACGTTACACACACATTTTACACCGAGGTTGCGGGGGGGCCCTCCCCCCCCGAATCCACTCATGAAGCATGCTCTGCCCAGGAGCGGATCTGGAGCGGCCTCAAGAGAATGCTCTTGGAATTCACTCCCTATAGTTCTTTGATATTAAAATATTTCCCTATGTGTTAAAATTGGCAACTAGGGCCAAACTCCATGTGGGTCACCTTATTTATGGTATCTGATATTTTTTTTGGATTCCTCTCTCCGAGAGGTGTAGGATTGATCTAAAGATCATCCGATTCCAACATGTATTTATGGAGATATGAATTTATTCAAATTATTGACAATTGGTCAAGGTCAGCCAACAAGCTAAACAAGCACTTTTACCCCCAACTTAACCTCAACTTTGCATTTAAATAGAGGAAACCTCAAGTCATTTGAGGAGCACATCATCTCATGATCTCTCTCTCCATTTGTTTGGGTATGTCTTCTCACAAGGAGGACGTGGTGGAAAGAGAGATCTAAGGAGACATAGTTGCAGTCATCTAAGGAGCCCTAGCTACAGTCAAAGGAGGCCCTAATCCACAACAAGAGAAGGAGCCCTAGCCACAACAGAAGGGGCCTTAAGGCAAGGAGAAGGGTCTTTGTTTTAGGGCCGCGGGTTAGGGCAACCTCAGCGAGGAAGGGAAGGATGTTAGGGTCATTCTCATGACTATTTTGAAGTGCAAATGAACCAACATTAAGGCCACATTACAAGAGACTACTTCTAGGTTGTTTGTAAGGGCATTTGTGGCAAGGTTCAACTCTGCCTTGGGCAACAAATTGCACATAAGACATTGCAGGTAGATTGAGCCCCTATAGTGGGATGTTGGGTGAGTATAGGGGTTGGTTCTAGCCTTATATTCTAGCGTTTCACAACAGCTAGGAAGGGAGATAATACCATAGTCTGTTATGCCTGATCAAGAGGTTGTGTGGTTTGTTTTTGAAGCCTAGGAGAAGGTTAAAGGACAACGAATAGTTGGAGGGAATGTTTGAAGGAAATCTGCAGTCAATAGGTCTGATGGGCGTGAATAGGGTGTTGTAGTAGACGAAGTTTGTGCCCTAACTAGTGACCAGGTTTGCCGAGAAAAGACACCAGTCCTTGGAGCATGTAAAGGGTGCCAGATTTGTAGCTTTGATATAACCAGTGATGCAGCAAAGGAAGGAGGGTCTTGTGAAAGGAAAGCCGCAGTACTCTAGGTGATTCGTGGAGCAGTTTTAGGGCTAACATCTGTTGTATAGAAATCTTTAGCCCTTGGTGCTAGAACTATAATTTCATTGAGTCATCTTCATGGTTAAGATCTCTGATGTTAGATCTCCTATTTAGCAAGTTAGTATTAACTTTAAATCATTGTACTTTATCTCTCTCTTTCTCTCTACTGAACTACTGAAGACTAAAGAAGATTTGATCAAGGGTTTCCTCACATTGGGATTTGTCCCTCGCTGGTGCCACATCTTATGACCTCTTGTCTTGGCTTGTCTTCTACTGTTTATGTTTATGTTCTATTTGCTTTTTACTATCATGCTAATGTGATTGCTAAATTGGATATTGATATTGGGCTAGCAAGAAAATTGAAGTAAATTGCTCTTAAGCATAGAACATGCCAAAATTAACACTATGCCTATCAATAAAATCACATGACATGAGGACACAAGACAAAAATATGAGTATCAAACACAATACATATTGACCTTGGAAATAGGAAACTAGGGACACGTTACACATACACACAGTTTACACCAAGGATGCGGGGGAGCACCCCCTTGAATCTGCTCTCGAAGTGCGCTCTGCTCGGGAGCAGATCCGAAGCAAACAAGGGAGCGGTCAGGGAGAGATCGCTCTCATCGCTCTTGGAGCAACCTTTTTAAGTTGGGAGCGTTCGGGGAGCTATCACTCCATAGTTTCAAAACCAATCAGTCTAAACCGGAAACCAGTCAAACTGGTTGTTCAATAGCCCTGACCATCAAACTGGTTGAAAAACCCAGTTTTCTGAGCAGCACACCATTTTTTTGGTCTGACTGGCCATAAACCAACCGATTTATGAAGGAACTATTCGGTTTTCCCATAAATCGGTTGGTTCTTTCATAAACCGGTTAGTTTATTGCTAGACCAGCTACAAACCCCACATAATGCAGTTTTGTGAGTTTTGATGTCGTTTTGAGGGAAAATTAGGGTTGTCTCTCCAAAAACAACTCCTCTAAGAAAAGTATGTCTCCTCTCTCATTTGCTTCACACATATCAACCCTAGCAACACTAGCAATCAATTGTAATGTAAAATTCTTAAATTAAAAGTGACATTTCTTTATTTTTCATTTTCATCTTTTTACTTAAATTTTTAACATTACCATGAAATGACTCAGGATGTTTGAGAGTGGTTTCGACCTCATTGGATTTCTTATGGAAAAACTAGAATTTTAGAGTTGCACTCAAAATTCAGCAAACTTAATGGTTTTCGAGATTTCATGGTTTGGGGGTTTGCAATGTTTCCATTTAATTTTGTCATGCATGAGGGTATGAGATTGGCATTTGATCAAGAGAATGAAGCCCTTAAAGAACTTCGATGTTGGCGGTATTGATTTTTGAACTTTGTTGATGTTGGTGTATTGATTGTTGAACTCCTCTACCATGGCCTTAACAAGAATGTACCCTTCACTTAAACCAAAATCACTAGTTAGGCATGTTAAACTTTTTCAATTTCTATCATATTATAAGGTTGAGCAATCCAAGTCTGAAGACTTTGAGCGAGATGAATGTTTATGCATCTCTTTGTTATGAATAAAATATATAGGAAATAATGTAAATGATAGTAATCATAAATAATTATTAGTTTATTAGTAATTAGGTTGAAAAGACATGTCTAAATGATACATGACTCTCCATGAAGAGACACCTGCTTGGTATATAAGCAAGCCTCCCACTCATTGTATCATCTTATTCACACACTTAATATATATTATTTGTATCTTCATGGATATCTTTATATTCCAAGTCTTATGGAGTAATTAATTTGAAGAAGGAACTTTGTTCGCTTCATTAGTATCAGAGCTTCGTCCAATTTGGCCTTTTGGCGATCAACTTGTCGTCAACTGTGTTGCCCTCGTGATTCTAGAGTTTCGCTACTAGTTTTTGAGTTTCTCTAGCTTGCTGTTAAGCCTTTGGCCATTAATTAATTAATTAATTAATTAATATTTTTTTTTTTTTTTTTTTTTTTTTTTTTTTTTTTTTTTTAAATTTAATAATTAAAAAAAATAATAATTATCTGGCTGTCACCGAGACACCCCCGGCTGGCAAAGCCGTAGCACCAACCACTTCTCCGTCCACACTGCTATCCATCTGACTGTCACTTCTCCCGTCAAACATCGTAACATGATCTACAACCGCCATCATTCACACCCTACCCTCGTTGTCGCTCTGTCTACACCTCTGCTCCCTTGCTGCATCTCTGTCCATCTACGCCTCCGTCACCCCCGTCCACTTCGCCGCTTCTATTGTCCCATCCACTGTCGTGCTTGCATCCTGCCTTGTCCACTGTCCCTCCCTGCGTCACTGGCCCTGGTCTCTTTCTCCCTTCTGCTATCCCTAGTCCCTGTTCGCATACGTCTTTAAGGTGTGAAACCCTAAGTGCGTTGTGCTATTAGGTCAACTCCGTTTGTCCGCATATGTCTGCGAGGCGTGAACCCCAATCATGCTATGCTGTCGGGTCAACTTCGATCGTTATTTTATAGGGGGCACACGATTGTTGACAAAAGTCATATCAGTTGGGTCATAAGTTACATAAAGTTTATATCATAAAATTATATATATATTACAACATTGGGGTCATACGATAATATATATATGATTAATATACATACTATATTATATAGTTATACATATTAATCGAAATAAAAAGGAAGTTTCAAAAAAAATAAAAAAAAAGAAGGGTATTTATAAATAAGAAGAAGAAGAAGAAGAAGAAGAAGAAAGAGCTAATAAAAAATTGAAACAATAGAATTTGTTAAGAATTAATACTAAAGTCTGAAGGAATAATAAAGTCTTGAAGGTTTTGAAGAAAAAAATGGGTTTCTTTTCAATATGTCATTTTTGTTCAGAGGGATATTTTAATTGTCATGAATCATTTAGAAATCAAAATGTCGTATGCACAAAATGTTACAAAACTTTTACTTTAGTCGAAATTCTAGTGATGCACAAAAACAAGCAATTGCAAGAGATATAGGACAATTAATGGTAATATATAAGTGACGACAAGTTGATTTTAATAAGGAAATGAAGAAAATAGAATCCGCATTGCAAGTTGAAAGCCCATCATCACTCCTACAAAAAGATGTAATCCAATGTACTAAGAAATTGCAGTTAGAAGATCAAGATAAAGACAAAATAGCCAAACTTCAACAAAACAAGAAAGTGTTACAACACAAACATAAAAATCTTGTGGATATGCATTACAAAGAAGTAATGGAAAATGATGAAAAAATCTCTTGCCTCAAGGACCACGTTGAAAAATTACTTGCACAAGTGAAGAAGACTAAGGTCACAAAGAAATAATTCAAGAAGCAATTATCGGAGCAAGAAGAGAAAAATTTATGTGTAAAGAACCTTAATAAAAAATTATTAGAACAAATAAGAGATCTAAAAGATGAAAAACTCAAAACTCAAAACATTGAAAATAAGGTTGATGAATCAAAACAAAAGAACTTTTACGTTTGAGAAACCATAATCAGAGTCTACTCACTCAAATTAAGAAACTCAAGGATGATAAGAAAGCATTAAAAGATAAGTTAGAACAATTTATGCAAGAAGAGGTATCGAAATCTCCAGTCGTAACAGTCCAAGTTGAAGATAAGGGAACGATTATCGATTTCGTGAATATCATAACTCAAGAAGAATGCAAACTAGTTGAAGAAAAGACACTTAGATGTTGCAGTTCAGATGATAAACACTCAAGTGAAGGTTCTGTAACCAATTCAACAACATCGTCACCTGAAGTAAATAAAAAAATTTCCTCACACTTAAGAAGGGAAAGTCAAACAAAAAAAGTTCCCTATTGATATCTAAATTATGAGAGTAGACAACTCAACCATGCGACGTATCGGGACCATTCAGAATAGAAACAACAAACTAATGTTCCAAAGAATAGTGATGTAACCTCAATCTAGTCCTATGATGATAAGTCGTTACAAAATTCCAATTATTAGAATATTCCACAGAATATTAATCTAGGATGGTCTGATCCTTTCTTAGTGTGATAGTTTTGTTTGTCACTTAGAGGATCATATCAACATGTATCACAAAGATGACAATTTTGAGACAGAAAGACATTCGAAGTCGAAAAATAGATAAAACCTTCTTCATTAACAAGCCTTGAGGACAAAGCTTTTTAAGGAGGAACGTAATGTTATGAATAAAATATATAAGAAATAATGTAAATGACAATAATCATACATAATTATTAGTTAATTAGTAATTAGGTTGAAGAGGCATGTCTAAATGAGACATAACTCTTCATGAAGAGACACCTGCTTGGTATATAAGCAAGCCTCTCACTCTCATTATATCATAAATCTTATTCACACATTTAATAAATATTATTTGTATTTTCATAGATATCTTTATATTCCAAGTCTTTTGGAGTAATTAATCTGAAGAAGGAACTTTGTTCACTTCACTCTTGCTGATGATCCTATTTTTAATAGCGTTGAATCAATGATGAGTTTCATGATTGATCATGTTGATCTGTGATTTGTAGTTTTGATGTCTATTTTTGCTGCTACTACTACCACTACTGCTAACGTTGCAGAGGAGTTTTAGGAGTCCTCAAACACCGAGCCAAATTATTTATGTAGCTCATGTTGATTATCCCTTGTCTAGTAGTGGTGATGAGTTTGATCATGATGAGGAGTGATCATGTTGATCACTGATATGTAAACTTGTAGTAGGCCAGTGACCCCATAGCTTATAACATTGTTTTTGGACTTTAGAGGCCATTTAGAGCCTAATTGACTATGTATTATGTTGCTGATATGTATTGCACTTGATGCCAATTCGATATATTCACCTTTTCTTGGTATATAAATAAGCAAACTGTACATAGTTTATCTTTATTGGTTTGGAATCATGGTTTTAAATCTTAAAAATAACTGTTTTCATTAAAAACTAATTGTTGCATGTATTTTTTTAAAGATTGGTTCATTGAGATTTGATCAGTCCCAGTTTGAAACTTGGTTTGATAGGTGGATCGGTTCAGTCACCAGTTTCGATTTTTAAAATTATGGATCGCTCGTGACTTGAAAAATTCACTCCCCATTGGAAAAAATTGCGTGACCAATTTTTTGGAGGGAGGGGAGGGGCCAAATGAAATAAAAGGCCTCCTCCCCTCCCACAATGCACCATTTGCATCTTAAAGGAGGAAGAGAGGGCTTTTGGAAGATTGAGGAGGAATATTGAGAGGGTTGGTTGGGAGTTTGAAGAGCTTGAAGTGCTTGCAAGGGAGATTGGAGCTTGGGATTGAAGGCACCATTGGAGAGCCAAAGAGGTAGGGTTTAGACTCTAATTTAGCATTTGTGGTTTTTATATGTTAATTGTTAAATGAAAGACATTTTCTTCTCTCTTACTTATTTCCATTCCTCCATTTCATTGCAAACAAGAGGTTATAACTCCACGAAAGTTCAAAAATTTGAACATAATGGCTATATGGCTTGGCATTCTCTTGCTGTTGGTTCCTTTTTTTGTTATGATGGTGTTGGGGAGTAAGAGTGAGAAAGAAGTGGGTAGTTGTGGATTTGAAAATCCTGGAGAGCAGGAGTACCAAGAGGAAGAGGAGGAGGAGGATAATGGGAGTAGAGATGATGAGGACAAAAAAACCAAAGTAGACCAAACCCCCTTGTGAAAATATGCTCCTAGGCTTTCAGAAGGGAAAGGGGGTAGAACCACTAAATTTACATGCCTCCATTGCAAAAATACTTACATAGGTTCATACACCCGTGTTAGAAAACATCTCTTTGGTTAAATGACATGGGATGGAAATAAACAAATAGGAATCAAAACTTGTGGAAGTGTGTCACAACAACAAAGAACCAACTACATAAGGGAAGAGGAGGAAGGCCATTACAAATCTAAAAGACCAAAGGGTGAATTTGAACACTACACCACTAGCCCACAATCACAGACTAAGAACTCCATCAACATTAGTCCACAATCACATAAACTAAGAACTCCAGCAACATCCACCCATGGTAGTGGATATGGAGGCAAAGGGACATACATCCCTTTAAGGCGTAAAACCATATCAAATTTCCTTGGTCAAGGGTGTAGGGATGATGTGGATGCAAAAATTTATCGGTTTCTCTATGCATGTGGGATACCATTCAATGGTTCTTTCTCACCTTATTGGCATGAAATGGTTGGTGCCATCAATGATGCCCCCAAAAGATACAAGAGCCCTAGGTATGACAAGGCTAGAACCGTGGGACTTGATTATGAAAAAGCCAAAATAACACATGCTTTAGGTAAATTGACAAATTCTTGGAATGACTATGGGGTATCAATTGTATCTGATGGTTGGAAAAATGTAAAAGGAATGCCATTGATAAGTGTTTTTGGTGTGTCTGTTATTGGTGGAGTCTTCCTTTCAACTTATGATTACTCAGAAAAGTTCAAGACCACCATCAATGTTGCAAAACCCTTACTTCAAACAATTGAAAGTATTGGGCCATACAATGTCATCCAAGTCATCATTGATAATGCTTCTTGTTGACCACTACGTGTCAACGACCCATAGCAGTACACCCCATTTTTTCGCAAAAAGGATAGCGCCTGATCGATGTGTTGGTGCCGTTCAGCTATCATCATCAGCCTGATCATCATGTTATAATGTAAACCCATTCTTCATGTATATGATGTAAATAATCTCAACATATCTGTGTCATGTATGTAATTTCCTAGGTAAACTTATTTTTCTGATGACGATCTACATTTTGGGAGATTTTTTGTTTCACCGATCCATTTTCGGATGGTCGATAGAGTTTTCCTTCAGTCTTACCCTAAAGCTGTAATGGATTTTGTCACAAGGATTTTAGGCGAGTCTTAGTGTTCTAGATCAAGTCTATGTAAAAGTGATTTGGGAATAATCTTAACTATTTGGTTAAGTTATTTTATTACAAATTGTTTGGTCTACTAGATTATATTTGTGTTGCAGAAATGGGTAGTCTGTGTGAGGGTCTATTACAAATGGGTTTTCCCCCTTGTGATGTAAAAAAAATAAAAATCTTGATGTAAAGTGTCTCGAGGGTTGGAAAAATAATTTATCTCCTCATTGGTTAATTAATTAAATTTTCTGGCCAAAAATTAATTAAAATCTTAAGTCATAAATTTAATTAATTTTAGGTCCTAGGTAAATTTAAATTCTCCAAAAACAATATTCGTCGGTCCTTAAAAATACAATTTTAAGAGGCCCATGGACTAAGGTAAATTAATTAGTTTGATAAATTTTAAACCTTTGATCATTGAGGTTAAGTCAAAGTCAAAATTTTTGGGAAATTAATTCAAAAAATTAATTTTTGAGTTAATTAAAATACATTTAATTGATAAATTCGAATTTCTTCAAGAATTAAATATTTTGACAGATGAGATTAAAATAAATTTTAATCTTCATCAATGGTCGAGATTGTTTTGACGAGGATCACTCAAACTAGCCATTGGGGGATTTATCTTTAAATACGAAGTCATTTGTCAATCGATCCATCCGATCTCTGAGTTGTGTGCTAAGCAAAAAGCTCATGTAATTTTTTCCTAGATAATAAAAGAAGTATTTGGAGTTAAATTTCGCTGACGTTACTCTTCATGGGAATACTGTAAGATATGTTGTTTTCATACATAATTTTTTAAGCGATTGATGATAGCTTTTGAAGAGTGATTTGAGTACATGTATCTTGCTTAGTCGCTAGGGTTTAAATGATAATTTAAATTCTGAATGTAATAGTAGGTATATCTATTTGTCTAAATTTTATTATTATTTTCTCGCTCTATTTTAATCGTTGGATTGAATTTTGTAGTAAAATCTTGATTTTTAGATCCTCGGGCATTATGGGAAGTTTTCAGTTGAACCAACCAACTCGCGATCTGTGTTTTCAGAAAATGCTAGCCAAATTAGCTCCAGGCCTATCATAAAATTTTATGTGTGATACACAAAGGGTTTTAAGTTAAGCACCTCCGTTAAAATTTTGAAAATTCAATTTTTGTGTGAGAAACTGATAGATTTAGCTATTGAGAGCCTTATATTATCAGTTCTGGAGTGGAGTTGGACTCGTACTTCTCAAATATGATAAATCTACCATTCTTGTGCATAGATTTGTAATTTTTTTTTTTAGTTTTCTGATTTGGGTTTCTGACCTTTTTTTTTGTATATTCATGTTCTGGCTGTTTTTGTTTTCAGGTACAGGTTGCAGATCTGAAGGAGAAGTTTGATTTGAAGCCAGATCTAGGCCCTGGAGGGTAAGATCTGGCCTCAAAATCACTTTTTGTAAGGATATTAACAAGGTCTTTTATAGTTCCAGGGTTTAAAAGGTTTTAAATACTGAAATTTTTTTAAGTGTTTCAAGGAAATTTTAAGTAGAAGAATATATCAACTTAATCAAAAAATTCAAGGGTTTTATTGAGTTACCATTTTCCTTTCCGTCTGCTGCATTTTTCCCCTTCGGAAAATTTCGATAATTTTTCTCTACTGTTTGCGTTTTGGGTTTTTTCTAAAAAAAAATTCAGATTTCTTTTTCCTTTGCGCAAACCCCCCTCCTCGCGTTTGCATTTGCGACTGTCTGCTACCCTCGTCCCTCTCTGCAAACCTCTCCACCTTCGACCCTCGTCACTTCGTTGTTGCCTTTCCCTCCATCGAACTGCAAATACTTAGCTACCCATGCGACTTCTTCTCCCTCAACCTACAGATCTGTGTAACTCCATTCCTCTTCATCTCTGCATCCCTCTTGGCCTGCTTCTAAACATCCATCTTAACCCTCGCATCTTTCCCTCTCCCCTCTGCCAGCGTGCGAACCTTGCTTTACTGCCATCACGAACCTGCAATTTACGACCCACAACTCCATACTTGCCGTCTGCGCGTTCTGTTGTCTTTGCTCATTTCCTCCCTTATCCCATTCGCAGCCTCCTCTCCTTGCCATCTGCGTATGCATTTGCCCATTCGTCCAAATCTGCAAGCCCGCAACTCCGCGTCCTTCATCACTAAGCTCCTCTCCGTACGTCGTCGCAACCTTCTTGAAACTTACATACACAAACATTCCAAAAAACATTTCAATTTGTTTTTTTACTACTTATGTTTTAGTTGGTTAGGGTTAGCATACTCGACTTTGCTTTTTATTTCATTTGTATTTTTTTGAGTTAGTTTAGATTTAGGTTTGATTTTTATTCTTTGCTTTGGTCAAATTCATTTTAGTTTAGATTTAGATTTTTTGTTTTGTTTTGGTTATTGTTTTTTTTTTATTCATTTTGATTTGATTTTACTTTTGTTTTACATTTTTTTTTTTAATTTATGATTTTGATTTTTTTATTTTCATTTGAAAAACATCAAAACACATAAAAATTTCTAAAATTAAAAATTAAAAAATATAAAAAAACAAAAATCTAAAAATTTATAATTTTTTTTAGGAACTTTAGAATTTAGCATTAAGTAAATTAAAGGAATTGCGCTTTCACATTAAATATTTTAATGTGACCTACAGCTCATTAAAAATTTAATTTATTAACCCTTTGATTTGTTTTACTTATTTATTTATCACATTAAAGTAATTGTCTAAGGAATAATTAAAATTCTAATCTAAAGATCCTTGGTGTCCTTGGTGTCAAGTGCAAAATCATAATTTTTGTGATTTCTCTATTATCAAAAGCGATAAATGTTTAAAAAAATCATATTGACTGTTGGAGAAATATAATTTTGCTAGATTATGCAAAATTTTCATTTTTGTGATTTCTCTATTGTTAAGAGTGATAAATGTTTTAAAAAATCATATTGACTGTTGAAGAAAGATAATTTTGCTATATTATCCTGCTTGTTAAAGTTTTAAGCATTTTACATTTAATGGTTCATGATCGTTGCTTTGCCACATTATAAATTGCTCGAGATAACTTGTTTTTATTTAGTCTATGGTTAATTCAATATAAATGCATTGGTCTATAATCAATTTTATCTTGTGGTTGTGTCTTGTTTTAATCTATCCATTTCAATTGACCAATAATTGTTCTAAATCCATTAAGTTGTTCATCCTTAAAATCTCTTAGAGTTTGTGTTCTAGAAACTATCTTCATCCTTTCACTTTAGGGACTACCCCCCTTGACTTGTCTAGGAGAGAGTCTAAACGAAGTAAGAATTAGAGTGACAACCCTTATTCTGAGCGTTGTCGCATTGCCTAGACACTTTGTGCGACAACATTTTTTGGCGTCGTTGTCTGGAATATAGTTTTCTGTCTTTGGTCCTCTCAATCTCTTCTCATCATTTGATCATTCATCTTCACTCATTCATCTTCATCTCATTTTCATTATATTATCTTCTGTGTCTAAGTTAGATTTCTATCCGGGTGGCGACTCCACTTCCTTCATGTTCTACAGGGGCATGTACGAGGAGAAACCCAAGTAGCTTGGCTAATCCTACTCCGTATCTTGAAAGGGCTCTCAGAGCTAGATTACACAAGCTCTCTTCTCGTAGACTCCTTGACAATCATGACTAGGAAGCTCTTTGTGACATCCATTCACTATTCTTAAATCCTCCCATTTTAGGGATCATGGATATCTATGGGCCTCTTAACTTTGCTAACATCCAAGGTTATCCTCATAACCTTCCTAATAATGGTTTAAACAAGCTACCCACTTTCTAAGGAAATAATGCAATCACTGTTAAAAATCATTTATATGCTTTCTAGACTTGGTGGGCAAAATTCTCCGAGGCTCAAAATTATGAGGATGTGCAAATGAAATGCTTCGTCTTGACCCTTGAACAAGATGCTATGGATTGGTTTAGGGATAGGCCTGATCATAGCATTGATTCATATGATTCCCTCAATTATTTTAGAGACAAATTTGGTGATAAGAAAGAAGATCGATTTCTAGTAAAAACCATTAGCGTCATTAAAAAGAAAGAAAATGAGATATGTGAAGAATTTAATAGAAGGTTTAATGGTATGATTAAAGAAATATCTACTGATTATAAACCAACTGAGAAAATGCTTCTAGAATACTATCTCGATGCTTTCAATCTTGACACTTCTTTTGAACTAAGAAGTTCTAAGTCTGGTGACTACAAGGCTTGTCAAATCACAGTTGAAGCGTTGGAAAAAGATAAGAAGGCTTTTGGAAAATTTGAAATTCCTGGGTTTGATAGATCTGATGTTACATCAAAAGAACCTAAAGGAAAAGAAAGGGAATCTGAAGAAGAATATATGCAAAAATTTCTTAAGAAGTTAGAAATATGGAGTTAAATCAAGCTAGGATGATTGCTAGTCATGCTAAGGAGATAACTACATTACAGTCTAGGTTGATTCAAATGGAAAGAGCTCAAATGCAAGATCATCAACCTAGGGGTCAGGATAATAATAATAATCGAAATAATTGACAGAAAAAAGGTCAAACCAGTGAGCATAGGCCTCCCAATCCTCTCGAAACTAATATTCTTGTGGAGGATATCTCACGTTATTGTAGGGTCTGTGACGAGCTTCATGAAGAAGCTACTTGTCCTGTTATCAAGAGAAATACATCATGAGATGCTTAATACAAATAATCAGATAAACATGGTTGGTAAAGAATATCATTTATTGCACGAGAATTGGGAAGAGGTCAAGGAAAATAGTCAACGTGTCTGACCTTTCACATCTTCGTATAACATTAATAATTTTGGTCAAGACACTGATGTCTTGGTTAAACTTTTTAGTGAAGAGCCTCCTCCTAAGTGAGTTCTTGAAATTGCTAAGGAAAATGAGCTAACCTATCAGAGAAGAAGTCAAAATGATAATCAATTTAATTCTCAAAATCTTAACCCCGGATCAACTTCTGGTATGAATATTGATTTAGGAGGTTGGTTTTATAATTCTAAAGTTTTGGTTCCTGTCATCGAAATAGTGAAGATCCCCTCCCAAAAGGCCAAGTTACTAAGTGCTATTGGCAGTACTCAGGTGAATGCAACTCAAGAGGAAACTCATGAGGCTTTCTACCGGGATGTTCCTATGTATTTGCAAAGCATGGAATCCGATAACAAAGAGAATTCTCCTTTTTTCATTACTTTGCTTATTAATAATTATTAGTTATATAACTGCATGCTTGACTATGGTGCTGCCGCTTGTGTGATGACTAAGAGAGTCATGGAGCAACTTAAATTAAGGATATCTAGGCCTTACTATAACATATGTGCCATGGATTCGAAGAAAATTGAAGTTCATGGGTTGATTAAGGACTTACAAGTCTATCTGTTTGTCTACCCTGATATCATGATTGTCATAGACATAATTGTAGTTGACGTGCTTGATGCGTGGGGTATGCTTTTGTCTAGGAAATGGGCCTTTGATATGCTATGATTCATTCCCCTAATGGTCAAGGATTTCTTAAATTAAATAGAGCCTGAAAGGAGATTCCATGTCGAAGATCCTAAAAGTCCCCATAATGAGATAATATGTGAGCAACCTAACCTTGAGATTCATGCTATTTTATCTAATTCAATCATTCCTGTAGAGGTCAAGGTTGATAAAAAAGAGGGTGACTTAAAAGATAAGGTTTGACATTTATACTTTGATGGTGTAGCATCTAGGCATGGTAAAGGTGCGGGAATTGTTCTAAATTATCCCCTTTGTCATATTTTTAAATTTGCTTATCGGTTAGAATTTGAAGCGACCAACAATGCGGTTGAATATGAAGCCTTGTTGCTGGGTATTGAGTTGGCAAAAGCTTTGAAAGTTAAATCGCTAAGTATCAAGGGTGATTCAAATTTCGTTATCATGCAAATAAAAAATAAATTTACATGTAAGAATTAGAGATTAAGAAATTATAGAAATGTTGTGTGGGATACCATGGAGTATTTTGATGCCATCAATCTTGAAGCTATCCCAAGAGAGAAAAAATGCTTCGCTGATGAGTTAGCTCTTGTTGCTTCTACCATGCAGTTGTCTGATAAATTAATTGAAGATAAAACTAAGACATATATCATTTTAAAACCTTCTATCCTAGATAAATTTGAACATGGGCATGAAACGTGTTATTCACTTTCTAAATCATTTGGATAAGTTTCAGGGTTTTCAGGTAAATTCTGCGGAAGACAGATCTAAATGACTTATTTTTCAGAGAGTGAAGAGTCCTACCATATGCATGATTGAAAATGGCAAATTTGAAAAGCAACCTATAAATTTGCCTAAAAGTAGGAAAATGCTCAACATGCACTACATTGAACGTATCTAATGCCATCGGGCATCCTTTGTATTGTATTCCTAACCCTACACCCTTTAATTTCAACATTTCATTTTGTAGTCATGTTAGATTTATGTTTTTCATGTTATTAAGATAGTTAATAAATGAAGAGCTTATATCTTTCCTGTGTTTAATATTGTATGATGATTTTTTGGATGGATGCTACTTATGTTATCTTGTGTGTTGCGTGGATGCAGATTCTAGATTCTCACATTTCTCCGGTGCAGAAACGTGTCCCCAAGTAGAGTTAGATGTTGACCACTACGTGTCAACGACCCATAGTAGTACACCATTTTTTTCGCAAAAGGGAAAACACTTGATCGATGTGTCCGTGCCGTTAAGTTATCATCATCAGCCTGATCATCATGTTATATGTAAACCCATTCTACATATATATGATGCAAATAATCTCAACAAATTCGTGTCATGTATGTAAAATCTTAGTTAAACCTACTTTTCTGATGACGATTTACATTCTGGGAGGTTTTTTGTCTCACCAATCCATTTTTGAATGGTCGACAGAGTTTTCCTTCAGTGTTACCTCAAAGCTAGAATGGATTTTGTCACTAGGATCTTAGGCGAGTCCTAATGTTCTAAATCGATTCTATGTAAAAGTGATTTGGGAATAATCCTAACTATTTGGTTAGGTTATTTTATTACAAACTGCTTGGTCTGTTGGATTAATTTGTGTCGCAGAAATGGGTAGTCTGTGAGAGTCTATTACAAATGGGTTTTCCCCTGTGATGTAAAAAAATATGAAAATCATGATGTAAAGTGTTTTGAGGGCTGGAAAAATAATTTATCCCCTCATAAGTTAATTAATTAAATTTTCTGGCAAAAAATTAATTAAAATCCCAATTCAGAAATTTAATTAATTCTAGGTTCTAGGTAAATTTAATTCCTCCAAAGGAAAAATTCGTCGCTCCTTAAAAATTAAATTTTAAGAGGTTTGGGAAATAAGGTAAATTAATTATTTTGATAAATTTTAAACTTTTGATCCCTGCAGTTAATTCAAAGTCAAAATTTTGGGGAAATTAACTCAAAAATTTAATTTTTGAGTTAATTAAAATACATCTAATTGATAAATTCGAATTTCCTCAAAAATTAAATATTTCGACAGATGAGATTAATTTTTTTTTTAATTTTCATCAACAGTCGAGATTGCTCTAACGAAGTCATTCGAACTAGCCGTTGGAGGATTTATCTTTAAATAGGAAGTCATTTCTGAGTCTATTCATTTGATCTTTGAGTTGTGTGCTAAGCAAAAAGCTCATGTAATTTTTTCTTGGATAATAAAGAAAGACTTTGGAGTTAAATTTTGTTGGTGTTACTTTTCATGGGAATACTGTAAGATCTATTGCTTTCATGCGTAATTTTTTTAAGTCATTGATAATAATTTCTGAAGAGTGATTTGAGTAAGGTATCTTGCTCAGTCGCTGAGGTTTAAATGATGATTTAAATTTTGAATGTAATAGCATGTATCTTTATTTGTCTAAATTTTATTATCATTTTCTCGCTCTATTTTAATAGCTGGATTGAGTTTTGCAGGAAAATCTTGATTTTTAGATCCTCAGGCATTAGGGAAAGTTTTCAGTTGAACCAACCAACTCCTGATCTGTGTTTTCTGAAGATCCTAACTAAATTAGCTTCGAGTTTATCATAAGATTTTGTGTGTGATACACAAAGGGTTTTAAGTTAAGCACTTCCTTTAAAATTAAAAAAAATCAATTTTTTGTGGGAAACTGATAGATTTAGCTATTGAGAGCCTTAGATCATCAGATCTAGGAGTGGAGTTGGACTCATACTTCTTATAGTTATGATAGATCTACCATTCTTGTGCATTTTTTTTAGTTTTCTGATTTGGGTTTCTGACGTTTTTTTTTTTGTATATCTGGGTTTTGGGTGTTTTTGTTTTCAGGTACAGTTTGCAGATTTGAAGGATAAGTTTGATTTGAAGCAAGATCTAGGCCTTAAATGGTAAGATCTGGCCTCAAAATCACTTTTTGTAGGGATATTGTCAATGTCTTTTACAGTTTGAGGGTTTAAAAGGTTTTAAATCCTAGAAATTTTATAAAGGTTTCAAGGAAATTTTAAGTAGAAGAATATATCGACTTAATTAGAAATTTTTGAGAAATTTTCAAGGTTTTTATTGGGCTACCATTTTCTTTTTCGTCTGTTGAATTTTTTCCCTCCAAAAAATTTTGATTTTTTTTTTTTTTTTTACTGTCTGCATTTTGGGATTTTTCTAAAAGAAATTTAGATATTTTTTTCCTCTGCCCAAACCCTCCTCCCTGTGTTTCCATTTGCGGCTCCCTGCTACCCTCGTCCCTCTTTGCAAACCTCTCCACCTTCGACCCTCATCACTTTGCCGTTGCCTTTTCCTCCACTGAACTGCAAACACTCTCCACCGAACTGCAAACACTCATCTCCCCACGCAGCTTCTTCTCCCTCGACCTACAGAGCCGTGTAGCTCCATTCCTCTTCATCTTCGCATCCCTCTTGGCCTGCGTCCAAGCATCCATCTTAACCCTCACATCTTTCCCTCTTCTGTCTACCAGCCCGCGACCCTTGCTTTCCTTCCATCGCAAACTTGCAAGTTAACGCCCACAACTCCATACTTGCCCTCCGCACGTTCTGTTGTCTCTACCCATTCTTCCCTTACCCCATCTGCATCCTCCTCTTGTTGCCATCTGCATATACATTTTCCTCTCCGTCCAAACCTGCAAGTCTGCAGCTCCTCATCCTTCATCTCCAAGCTCCTCTCCATATGTTGTCACACCCCTCTCCAAGCCTGTGTACACAAACATTCCAAAAAACATTTTGATTTGTGTTTTTTTTATTACTTATGTTTTAGTTGGTTAGGGTTAGCACACTCTACTTTCATTTTTATTTTCATTTGTATTGTTATGAGTTAGTTTAGATTTAAGTTTGATTTTTATTCTTTGCTTTGGTCAAATTCATTTTAGTTTAGATTTCGATTTTTTTTGTTTGGGTTATTGTTTTTGGATTTTCCTTTTCTTTATTCATTTTGATTTGATTTTACTTTTGTTTTACATTTTTTTTAATTTTTATATTTAACTTATGACTTTGATTTTTTTTTATTTTCATTTGAAAAACATTAAAAAACATAAAAATTTCTAAAATTATTATTATTATTATTATTTTTTAAGTGACTTTAGAATTTAGAATGAAGTAAATTAAAAGACTTGCACTTTCACATTAGGTATTTTAATGTGGTCTATGACCCATTAAAAATTTAATATTCTAACCCTTTGATTTGTTTTACTTATTTATTTATCACATTAAAGCAATTGTCTTAATAATAATTAAAATTCTAATCTAAAGTTCCTTGGTGTCCTTGGTGTCAAGTGCATAATCTTAATTTTTGTGATTTCTCTATTGTCAGGAGCGATAAATGTTTTAAAAAATCATATTGACTGTTGGAGAAATATAATTTTGCTAGATTATCTTGCATGCTAACGTTTTGAGCATTTTACATTTAATCGTTCATGATCGTCGCTTTGCCACATTATAAATTGTTCAGGATAACTTGTTTTTATTTAGTATATGATTAATTCAATATAAAGGCAATGGTCTATAATCAATTTTATCTTGTGGTTGTGTCTTGTTTTAATCCATCCATCTCAATTGATCAAGACTTGTTCTAAATCCATCAAGTTGTTCATCCTTAAAATCCCCTAGAGCTTGTGTTCTACAAACTATCTTCATCCATTCATCTTAGAGACTACCTCTTTTGACTTGTCTAGGAGAGAGTTTGAAAGGAGTGAGTAAGGATTAGAGTGACAACCCTTCTTCTAAGTGTTGTTGCGGTGCCTAGACACTTTGTGCGACAACACTTCTAATTGTAAGGCAACGAGAGTAATAATTGAAGATAAATACCCCAACATGTTTTGGTTTGGGGGTTTTGGTTCACATGATGAACCTTTTGATGCATGGTATTATTAAGAACAAACAACCTCAATACATATGGTTTGGTGATTTGTACAAGTGAGGCAAGAGAATGATAAAATTTATTACCAATCATAGCAATACCCATGGGCTTTTTTGCAGTCACTCAAGGTTGGAGTTGTTGAAGATTGCAAAGACTAGATTTGCTAGTTGTTACCTCACCTTCAGGCTCCTTTTGAAGGTAAGAGAATCGTTGATTAGCATGGTTACGATTAAGTCAACATTGGCAGGTATTAAAAGACAAGGCTCCAACCGCACTTGACAGGGAAGGTTTTGAAGAGGTGGAGGAGAATATTCTTGATGGTCTGTTTTGGTCACGTGCGAGGGATGTTTTACAATAGACGAAGTACATTGTTTTACAATAGACGAAGTCCATTGTCTTACAATAGACGAAGTCCATTTATAACATGATACACTTTGAAGATACAAATGCACCAACAATTGGGGAGGTGTATGAGCAGATGGATAACATGTTGGGGTAGATAAAATATATTGTTCAACAAAAAGATCCCAACTTATATGATATTATTCACAATTTTGTGTGTGCATGGTGGGATAAACTTAATGTTCCACTACATGCCTTGGCATATGTCTTTACGCCAAAATACTACTCTCCATCTTGGTTGGGAAAACCTACACTTAGGGGTGCGGTTAGGACCAAACGCCATACAAATCCAGAGTTACAAAATGGGTATATGACAACATTAGAAAAGATTGTCCCTGATAGGGAGGAGTGTGCTAGATTTCATTTTGAATTAGGAAAATACTTCACTAGCACTAGAGTGTTTGGTTCTTTGCATGCAATGGTATATAGAAACAAATTTGATGTTGCGACACGGTGGGACACGTATGGTGGCCAAGGGATTTTGACAAAATTGGCAAAAAACGTGCTTTCATTGGTTGTAAATGATTCTTTTGCGGAGAGGTGTTGGAGCACCTATAACTTCATCCATAATGTGAGAAGAAACATTCTCAATGAAAATCGAGCAGGAAACTTGGTTTTTGTGCACTACAACTTGAGGTTGTTGATACATTATTGTTACTGGGCTCGTGATGATACATCATATATCACTTGGGACAACAACCCAGAGGAAGATAATTTGGAAAATGGAGCATTACATCTAGAAGAATTAGAAACAAAACTTTTGAAAGATAATGATGAAGCAAAAAGAACAACAACAACGACAACCATTCCACCCCCATCATCCAATAGAAGTGCTCGAGTTCCACAAGCTATGTTGTCACCGCCTCCATCTACATTCTCATGTAGAGGTCATGTGCTTTTTGATTCTAGTTTTGGACATGGTCATCCAGCTAGGGAGGAGACTCCTAGTAAACCAACACGAGATTCTCAGAAATCAGACATTTCTCATGGCAGCAAGAGGAAGAAATAGATAATAGATTTACTTGTCTTTTCTAGTTTCTATTAGTTTTTATAAATATTGACTCTATCATATTTATTATGATATTTTTTGTAAACAGTATGTGACAATTTAAGTTTGAAGTTTGAAGTTGGCAATTAATAACTCATTGATATTGATTTATGAATATGATGCTTCGTGGAAATTGAAGTTTGAAACATTTCATTTCTTGTTAGATATTCTTTGTTATAGTTTGGTTACTTGGTAAAGGTAATGGCTACAAGTACAACTTTAGTGATCACTGGTGATAAATGTTATATATTGAATTTGAAAAGCTTGAAACTTTAAGATTGATGAATCATGAGACTCGATATGTTTTATGTTACTAACTTGTGGATGTGGTTGATGAAGATTATAACTTCTAAATGATTGATGTTATATGGTTCAATCCATGTTTTTATGCTTTTTATATATGATTCATCATTTTACACGCTTTTGTTGACATATATGCATCAATATATATTATATAAAATTGCTCCCAATTGGCTCTTGACCTGGGAGCTTTTGAAAATGTTTCTCCTCGCTCACACTTTCCACTTCCACTCCTACTCCCAAGTAGCCTTGTTTTACACGTTCCTAATGCAAAATGAAATGTAAACATTAAGATCCATTTTTTTTTCTTTAGAAGCTATAACATTTACAAAACACGTGGAATGCCTTCAAATCTCTATTTTCTTGTTCACCTGCATAAGAAGAGACGATGAGATATCTTTCCCTACATTTGAAAGTGACAACTTCCAATGAAAGAACATTTTTTTAGAGTTGAACAGGTGGGACACTTGTCCTAGATTTTTCATATCCAATACATGGGAAGCATACATAGGCCCCTGATTGAACGTGTCCTATTTCTTAGCTTATTAGCCATTACATAAGTCTTTAGGTTTTAGACTTGCTAAATAATCTGGAAGCTCTACTTTTCCTCAAGTAGAAATTCCATCCCCCCTTTCTTTTATGCATCCAATAGCATAATAATCTCACTTATAATTAGACCACATGAAGACCCATTTTCATAGACATAGGGGAAAAGGTCTACTAATTCTCATTACTTAGAAATTAGAATGCATGTACTCAAATCATAGATTTAAAAACTAGAACCGGGTTTCAAACTGATTTCCTATCTAATTGAGATTCAAACTAGAATAGATCAAACTAGATTCAATAAACTGGGATTGAAAAAAAAAGACAAATAATTATTTTTTAATGAAAACAATTATTTTTAATATTACAAACCCTGATTCCAAACCATGCAAATTTTGATCATCTATATACCATGGAAGGGTGCATATATCAAAATGGTATCAAGTGCACTACATATCATTAACAAAATACATAAGAAATGAGGCTCTAAATGGTCTCTAGAGTCCAAAAACAAGACCACAACTCAAGCTACTAGGCCACTAGCCTACTACAAATCACTGATCAACATGATCACTGATCAAACTCAGGCTTCCACACTAACTTGATTGCTTGATAATAACTCATCAAGTTTCCCTACAATTAATGATTGTTACACATTTAGTGAGTCTTGGTGAGGATGGTCAATTCAACTAGCACTAGGTTAAGTCGAGTTGACTTGCCAAGTTCTGGCAAGTGTTGGTGAGTCTTCTAATTATGAGGCATATTTGTTAGGACATAGACACATCAAGCATAAATAGTATAACCAATAGATTGTAATAGTTTAGGCTAAAAAGATAAGAACCAAATGAGAAAATAATTCCCAGAGTTTAGTATAACTTATTCATCTTGTGGAGTACAAATAATGGGGGTAAGAGTCAAGTTGTTGCCACAATTAGTGCTTCCCATTCTATAGACATGACTCACCTATTTATCTTTAAATAATTAAGTAATTACATCAATATGGCATGCATAACCCTCATCGTTTCTAATAATCAGGAGTATGTGTAACATTTTGATGAGGGTTGCGCATGTTGTTGTTTCATTGAGTCACTACTCTGACATAGTCTCATCCATCCAACAATAGGGTCCCACCCCCAAAAAATTCCTCCCATGGCTTGCCCCTTTTTTTTATAGGAGTCCTCATAGGTGACACTTGGCATGTCATGCATAATTAATTATTTTTTATAATTCAATAGTTTGATTATTCACCCATCCATGTGTCATTCTCTTATCAAGGGTCTCCAAAATTATTTACTTAAATTTTAATTTAAAGCTAATATTTTCCTCACCTCAACAAGATTCCTATTTCTTCTCCTAGTTTCCTCTTGATCCCCTTTTTATTCCTTAATTTGTAGTCATTACTAAAGTCAATTAATGAGTCAAGATTTGATCCCCTATCTACTCCCTAATTTAACTCAAGTTATCTCTTAGATGGATATTCTTATGTTGGTTGTTGCCACATGGAGGTTTTCTACATTTCTCTAAAATTTAATTTATTAATCTTATTTTAGTTCACCTTCCTCTTCTCTTAATTAGGTTTAGCTAGTTTTAGGATTAATCTTTATCCTTACATTTATGTCCCTCTTTCCCTTTTTTACCTAATTAAACTAAATAATCTCACTAATATTTTCCAACATGGGGAGGGTAGAGTTTTTAAGATAAAATATTTTATTTCTTCGCATGATCCTCTTAACCCAAGTTTTATTCTTGATTTAATTACCTCGGTTTTTAACATCATTTACCCTTGATGTAAATTTACCTAGTTTTCTTTTCTTGATTATATTTATTAATTTATTTATTTTTAATGATTCCAAGGGTGCCAAGTTTGGTCGTGCCCTTCAAGAACTTCCCTTGAAGTTCCAAGGGTGCCACGCCTAACAACTTATTTGTGATGCCAAGGGTGCCAAGTTTGGTCGTGCCCTTCAAGAACATCCCTTGAAGTTCAAAGGGTGCCACACCTAACAATTTATTTGTGATGCCAAGGGTGTCAAGTCGGTCGTGCCCTTCAAGAAATTCCCTTGAAGTTCCAAGGGTGCCACACCTGTTTCCCTTCAAGCATTCAGTGGCTACAAGGGGAAAGTATAGGTGCAACAACAAAGACCACTATAATATCTTATGTTGCTTGCTATAGTGAGACTAATGGTGTTGGGGATCAAGGAATCCGCCTTGATGTTTGCCCCCCAATAAAATCCTCATAAGCGAACCAACTTTAGGACCTGCCCTCATGACATCGTGATCTTCAAGGCGAAGGTGTTTCAACATTTCTAGCCCAAGTCATGGTAGGAGTGCTAGTGGGTGAGATCAGGGACACTATCCCACCGCTCCCATGCAGTTCCATCCAATTGTACAACCCCATCACCCATATGTGAGTCATTCGACCAAGCAACTAATCTGTGCCTGCAACCATTAACATATCATTAGAATATAGATAAACATATATAACAAGTTTCAAAATCGACTTATAATTTCAAAGATAAAATAATATAAATTTTCATCAAACCAGGTGTCGTCAACTCATCATGTGTGAGTGCCTCTAGTGGTTTCCTACCATACTCAATAATAATAAGTAACAAGGTTTCTCAGTGTTAGTTATTGTCATAATAGCATTATTACCATCACCTGGTCATTCACATCATTGTTCATTGTGAACCAGAACCAATGCAAGTAGGTAACATAGGGGACACATCCATCATGGCTATCATCATCATAACATCAATGGAAGCATGCATATTCATCAAAGCTATCAACATCATAACATCAAATAGATAACAAACATAACCATTTATGCCACAATCATCATAATATCAATAGAGAACATGCATAACCATTAATGCTATCTTCATCATAATATCAATGGAGATCATACATAAACATCACAACCACTAATATCACAACCAATAATAATAGAGTCATGTGTCCGGATCCTCAACTTGAGGTCCTCAAATAATAAAGTGTGGGTCTTAGGGCTAAATAAGTGTTAATCTCATATCATTGTCAGTCAACTAGAGCGGGGCACTACATACACCCCCTCTTAATAATAGACTTCGTCTCGAAGTCCTTGGAATAGGTAAGGAAAATGGTGATGTATCTCCTCGGCATCCTCCCAAGTAGCTAAACTAGGAATATAATTGTCCCATTAGACCTTAACTTGGTCCACTAACCATCATATAATCAGCAAAGTTCGTTGATCCAGTATGCGAACTGGTTCGGCCATTACTGTTCCCTTGACCGAAACCTGCAAATGACCAAAGTCAATAACATGCGAAGGAACTGAAATATAATGACGCAAAACATAAATATGAAACACATCATGCATATGCGCTAAAGATGGAGGTAAGGCAAGCCTATATGCCACCAACCATTTCCTTTCTAAGATTTCAAAATGTCCCACAAACCGTGGAAACAATTTTTTCTCCCATTCCAAATCTTATAGAGCTTATTTTGGGGCCTTACTCAAAGGGACACCCTATCTCCCAATTCATAACTTCGATCTACCCAATGAGCATCAACATAGCTTTTTTGTCGATCTTGCGCTTCTTTTAGCCTCTCCCTAATCATAGTCATTTGTTCTTCCATATCTTGCACTACTTTTGGTCTTATTAATAATCAGTCCTCTAGTCGGTCCCAACTGAGAGGTGTTCTACAAGGTCTTTCCTATAAGAATTCAAATGGCGCCATCTTGATGGAACTCTAATAACTATTATTGTAAGAAAATTCCACCAGAGGTAAGAACTCCTCCCATCTCTTTTGTTGGTTCATCACATATATCCGAAGCATGTCTTCAGGGATTTGATTAGTCCTTTTTGTCTGCCCATCTGTCTTAGTGTGATAAGAAGTGCTGACGTTCAACTGGATTCCCAAGGCTTCTTGGAAACTGGTCCAAAACCTTCCTGTAAACACTGCTCCCCTATTAGATATGTTCTTCCTAGGTACTCCATGCAATCTCATAATCTCATCAATAAAAACTCTGGCTATTTTTGGTGCGTTATATGTAGTCTTAACTGGTATGAAATGGTCGCTCTTGGTCAACGTGTCCACCACTACAAATATGGAATCATGTCTTCTTGAGGTCATTGGTAGTCCCACAATGAATTCCATTGATATAACTTCCCGTTTAGATTTTGGTATCTCATGGGGTTGCAATAACCCTGCTGGATGTCTGTGTTCAGCTTTTACTTGTTGAAACTCTAAGCATCTTGCTACCAAGTTCACGATGTCCTCCTTCATCCCTTTCCAAAAGAAGAGTGGTTTTAGGTCTGCACTCATCTTCTTAACACCAAGGTGTGCCATGTATACTATTCTATGTGCTTCATTCAAGATTAACTGGCGTATATATTCATTCGGTGGTACATATATCCTTCCCCAAAATCGTAGTAGCCCACCGTTATCAAGGGAGTGTTCTACATATTTTGGGACCCTCATTTCATCCTCCCTCAAACTTTTGCTAACCTCCTAATACCAGGTGTCTTTAAATTGTAAATCAAGTAGTTTCTCCCTCAAATTTGTCTTTAATGGAATCACTGAAAATGTCTGAGGCCTTCTACTTAAAGCATTAGCCACCCTAATTACCGTTCCTTTTATGTAAGTGATATCAAAATCATATTCACTAATTAGCTCAGACCATCGTCTTTTTCTTTCATTTAAGTAGTCTTGAGTGAATATGTGTTGTAGCCCACAATGGCCAGTCCTAAGATCAAACTTCATTCTTAGAGGGTAGTGTCTCGAAATATTTAGTGCATAAATAATTGCTGCCATTTCTAGATCATGGGTTGCGTAGTTTTCTTCGTGGGTTCTAAGTTTCCTTGATGCATAAGCTATTACTTTTCCTTCTTGCATCAACACACAACCCAGCCCCTCCTTGGAGGCATTAGTGCAAACCAAAAATTCTTGTTCCATATCCGACACCTTCAAAATTGGTGTTGTCGTTAATAACACTTTTAACCTTTGGAATGCCTTCACATTTTTCAATCCAAATGAATTTCTTGATCTTTCTTTGGAGCTTGGTAATGGGGCTTGTTATCTTAGAAAACCCTTCGACAAATCAACGATAATACCTTGCCATGCCCATGAAACTTCGTATTTCATGAACATTGGTTGGTGTGACCTGTAAGAAAAGGAGACAAATCCAAATTGGTATAGATCTATAAATCAAGAGTAGGGGCTTCCATAGGTTACATCCTCAATTGATTCACAATCTAAGAGATGGGGGTTTCTATACACTCAAGCAAATTGATAAATGGAATAGGAAAACAACATGGCAACAATGTTGGTTATTTTGGAGGGAGGTTGGTCTTAGGGAAGAGTATGCAATTACTTGGCATAGATATAGTGAAAACTTAAGAACCTATTACGTAAGAGTAAGAGATGATAAGGATAAAATTCTGTGATCATTAAATCCAACTGGGGACTACATGCCAAGCATTGGATATAAAGCTTTAGCTACTGAGGGGAGAAATAATCTCTATGTCTAATGATGGACACAAGTTTGGAAATTTAAGTGTCTAACAAAATATTCATGTCACTACTCTTTAACACCAAAGGTTTAACTTGGGATGTGGCATAGAAGAGGAATGTAGTGGGACTTAGATGGTGTTGTATTTGCAAAAAGGGAAGAAATAAACTCACATCTGATTCAACCTTTGCCAATTATCAACGTGAGTTTGGAATGAGGTAAAATGAATGACAAGATTGAAAAATTCTTTGGACTAGAACACTGTAGTGTAGGCTCTCAAAACTTGGTACATTAATAGGGAGACCAAAAGATATAGAGCTTTCCTTTTGACATTGGCTTGGGTAGTATGGTTGGCTAGGAACTCAAAATTGTTTGAGGATATAAATACTTTACCTCTAAAATGTGTTGTCCAAAGCTTAAATATTCTAAAAAAACACAACATAAGATAACCAACAAAAGAAGTAATTAATAAAAAAATTCCATATGATGCTTCTCAAAGAATCCCCTCCCAAGAGTGAGGCATATGGGAACCTTCCCTTTTGTATGTTCCATAGTATATCTTTCAAAGCTAGAGTTGGCCAAGCATCAATTAACTTCAATAAATTAGTAGCACTCAAACTTGATGTTGAATCAAAAATATAGATTAACACATTCAAATATTTGGGAATTCACTTCTTGTGACTTAGTGAATACAATCGGAGTGAATCCTAAGAAATTTCACTCTTTGACCTTTCTTTTTTTTTTGTCATATTTAGAATCAACCTTCACACATTTTTTTATAGTATTTTTAATATTCGCAAACTGTAGTGAGCATCGTTGTTATAATATTTCTGAAAACAAACATCACTTGTCCTTCAACTAGCACTTTCAAAGCAAAGTGACAAGAAAACAAGAGAGCCCAATCAGATTTTAGATTAGGTCATGAAATGAGCGCAGCACAAAAGGAAGTGGCAGAGGGTCTGGCAGGCGTAGGTCCCATCAGCCAAGGAGCAGTGTTTCTTGAGTATCAAAGTGATGGGGCCATGCTGCATGGTGATATTCAGAATTGGTATTTCGAAACCAAATTACAACAATTAAAAATAGAATTCATAATGGTTATTTTGCGACTTTAGGTAGATTGGAACGTAGTAGGTAGAATTTCTAACAATATAGCAATCAAGCTCATGTGTTCGGTAAGATCGCCCTTTATTAACTAGTGTTCCCAGCATGAGAAGATAGAAAAACCACAGGGTTATAGAATGGTGAAGTGTAACCCTTTTCCTCAATGTTGACATTATTATTTACCAAGCGAAATGTGGGTAGTTGATTTCCCTCCAAACCTCGAGGTAGTTATAAAATTTACACAAGATTTTGATTAGACTTTACATTTATTTCCTTCCTAAATTTAAAAATAATTAGCGCCTATGAACCCAATCAATTTCAAAAGCCACCTCAATTGTCATAGAAGAGAATTTTTTAACCCTTCAAAAATGAACACAATATTGAAATTTTAACCTGAAACCCATCTCACAAATAAACACATTACCGCACCTTTCACAGGAGAAAAAAAACATTCGAGAGTTGAACACAATATTGAAATTTTAACCTGAAAACTGTGTCGTTAACTCACAAGGAAAATCAAGCCTTTAAAAAATAAACACAATATTTCCTTTTTCATAGCGAAAGACACAAATACAAGAGTTTAACTTTTCTTCGCTGCTAAATCTTAAATAACTTCAAGCCTACTATATAATGCAATACAGTGAGACAATATTAATACTATTCACTCTACAGAATATTTCATGAAAAAGACAAACCAGACATTCCGAACACCTATGCATCCCTACACAAATATTGTAATTGAAGATTAAACGCAGTTAAAAAGAGACAACATTAGCATACCTTCGTCCAAAATTCCAACGGAAACACAAAAGAAGAACAAACACAACAATTGTATTTTTCCAGGATGCGTTGAGGAGGCCTCTGCCCTTTTTTTTCACATACACTCCCCAATTGGCTTTGCTGGATTTTTCCCATGTGTTTTCCCCTCTTACAGCCTCTCTTGTTTACAGTGTCTCTCTTCAAGAATGGGAAAACTATTTAGAACTGTGAGAGAAGACAAGTATCTGCTGAATCGACGAAGGGTAAACTTTCTCAACAGGTTCCTGTTCGAAATCCCTTCAAACAACTAAATCTACGCTGTGGAAAATTGTAAAGACCCACAAAAATTAAACTCCAACTTCGATATAGGGTGAAAACCTTGTATTTCGATATACATCAGCTATGTGCAGTTTGTTGAATAATTCCCATAGTGTTTTGTATAGAAATCCTGTTCTGTTTTTTTTTTATTAAACATAAATTCATTTGGGTCGTCATCGGATTTAGCTCTTTGTGTCCAAATAGAATCCCCAACTTGTCAAGGGTTTCAATCCAGTATTCATTTTTAATAGAAAATCCTTGTGTATATCCAGATATAAATTCCTGTTGCGTAGATTGTTTTGTCCATATCTGCAGAGAACTTTCTGTTGGGTTTATTGATCCGTTGACACCCAAAGAAATCCCCGCTAGGTTCATCGTTTTGTGCATACCCATGTTTGAATCCCAGCTTGATTAAAATTTGTTTATACTATTTTCATAAGTTATTGTAGTTTTTTAACTACATTCGAATAAATCCTTGATATTTTTAGTAGATTTAGTTTTGTGATTATCAAAATTCGCAATCATGTCTTTAGGAATTCCTCATCAAATTAGCTCATTGGTATTCCCTGATAAGCTTTCGTATTCTGAGACGTCTTCTGATTGTTGCCTAGACGAGGCTGAAAAACATATATCAGCACAACGGAGGCCTACTTCAAGTCTTAATTGCAAAACCCAGAGAGCTAAATTAGATTTTGATATGCACTTATTGCAAGTTTCTTCTCCCCCTGTAAGTCCACAGAGGATTGTTCATAGCCCAAGAGGACAAAATGTTGGGCTTTGGCTAGATTTGTTGGTGGCATGCTAGGCATTTGAGGTTCAAACTCAGGCTGTCACTGCCACAGATATGGAAGCCGGAGTTGGTGCCCAAATTGAGCAGAGTTTTGAAGAAAAGTTGCATGATTTGCCTCTGGATGTTGTGAAAAAGCATGGAGTGGGTGGGGTCCATATGTTTGTTATGCTCCCTTTGGATAGCATAAACCATAACGATACAATCAATAGATGGAAGGCTATGAATGCCAGTCTTCAAACCTTGATGAGTGCTGGTGTTGAGGGAGTTATGGTGGATGTTTGGTGGGGTCTTGATGAATGAGAGGCTCCAGGGTAGTATAATTGGTCTGGGTATAGAGAGTTGCTGGAAATGGTCAAGAAACATGGTTTGAAAGTCTAGGCTATAATGTCATTCCACCAGTGTGGAGGAAATGTTGGAGATTCTGCCAATATTCCATTGCCAAGATGGGTTGTCAAAGAAATAAATTATGATAATGATCTAGCCTACACAGACCTATGGGGCAAGAGAAACTAGAAGTATATTTCGTTGGGATGCGATAATCTTCCAGTTTTGAAGGGAAGGACACCTGTTCAATGCTCTGCCGATTACATGCGGAGTTTTAAGGAGAAATTTAAGGATCTTTTGGGGGAAACCATTGTGGAAATTCAAGTGGGAATGGGTCTTGCAAGAGAGTTACGGTATCCATCTTATCCTGAGAGTATCGATACATGGAGATTCGCAGGGATTGGAGCATTTTAGTGCTATGATAAGTATATGATCTCTAACCTTAGATCCACAGTCGAAGTTGCTGGAAAACAGGAGTGAGGTAAAACGATCCACATATATCGCCATTTGCGTGAAAGAAAAGAACAATAGAGAGTTGTTGGAAATGGTCGAGAAACATGGATTGAAAGTCTAGGCTGTAATGTCATTCCACCAATGTGGAGGAAATGTTGGAGATTATGCCAATATGGGTTGTCGAAGAAATAAACTATGATAATGATCTAGCCTACACAGACCTGTGGGGTAGGAGAAACTATGAGTATATTTCGTTGGGATGCGATAATCTTCTAGTTTTGAAGGGAAGGACACATATTCAATGCTATGCTGATTACATGCGGAGTTTTAAGGATAATTTTAAGGATCGTTTGGGGGAAACCATTGTGGAAATTCAAGTGGGAATGGGTCTTGCAGGAGAGTTGCAGTATCCATCTTATCCTGAAAGTATCGATACATGGATATTCCCAAGGATTGGAGCATTTCAATGCTATGATAAGTATATGATCTCTAACCTTAGATCCACGGTCAAAGTTGCTGGAAAACAGGAGTGAGGTAAAACGATCCACAGATATTGCCATCTGCGTGAAAGAAAAGAACAATGGATTGCATGCAGTAAAGATAGCTTAGAGAGAATATGAGAGCAGAGTAGGTTATCATCCAAAGCACTCAATCTGTCTATTTCCATTGTCAACTATCCACTTTTCATACAGGTAATGTGTTTACAGTAGGATACGAATTCCGCCATCAGACCTTTCCGCCCTTCCAAAATTTCTTAAATTCCATTTGCCGATTATAATTGAATATACATTTTCCTTATAATAAACTAAATACATACTCTTGTGACACTTGCAATTCAGCTATGCGATTTCGCAATGACATAATCTCATTGAAAGTAACTCTTTGTTTCTTTAAATATAACTTAAGAAGATTATTTAACAAACTTGTCATGTATGCATGGGCCCATAGGTCTCAAGAGTTCAACATAGCTCTGATACAAAGTGTAGGGACCAACCCTATATATTTTTTTCTTTTCTTTTTTTCACAATAAAATACAACCAGAAGAGAAAAACATTGGGAATTCAAATTTATTCAGCACTATCTAACACATCACCGAATTTCATTTCACTGAACATATCATAAAATTTACATATATTTAACTAAAGCCATAAATAAATCATACAAAGCAATATTGTAACACATATGTACTGTTCACCAGAAGACGAGATTCCACTTGATTTTTCGTTACTTGTCTTCCCTTGTTGTTGGTCACCTCCGAGTGTGAATGACGACATACTTGATCCGAATGCAATGACCCACTGATTAACCTCCCAGCCTACTCCTTGGGTACTCTTCTTCCCCGTGGACCCCGGAGCTGCAATGGGGTTGTACAATGGAGGAATGTAATAGCTGGTAGAGGAGAGCACTTCTTGGCTCAAGAGTCCCCTATCTAAAGTCATCTACCTCACCAAACTCACTATAGTTTGTAGTCACTACTCTGATATAGTCTCATCCATCCAACAATAGGGTACCCCCCCAAAATTCCTTCTCCGATGGCTTGCCCCTTCTTTTATAGGAGTCTTTATAGGTGACACTTGGCATGTCACGCATAATTAATTATTTTTTATAATTCAATAGTTTGATTATTCACCCACCCATGTGTCACTCTCTCATCAAAGGTCTCCAAAATTATTTACTTAAATTTTAATTTAAAACTAATATTTTCCTCACCTCAACAAGATTCCTATTTCTTGTCCTAATTGCCTCTTGATCCCATTTTTATTCCTTAATTTGTGTTCATTACTAAAGTCAAGTAATGAGTCAAGATTTGATCCCCTATCTACTCCCTAATTTAACTCAAGTTATCTCTTAAATGTATATTCTTGTGTTGTTTGTTGCCACATGGAGGTTCTCTACATTTCTCTAAAATTTAATTTATTAATCTTATTTTAATTCACATTCCTCTTCTCTTAATTAGGTTTAACTAGTTTTAGGATTAATCTTTATTCTTACATTTATGTCCCTCTTTCCCCTTTTTACCTAATTAAACTACATAATCTACCTAATATTTTCCAATATGGGGAGGGTAGAGTTTCTAAGATAAAATATTTTATTTCTTCCCATGATCCTCTTAACCCAAGTTTTATTCTTGATTTAATTACCTCGGTTTCTAACATCATTTATCCTTGATGTAAATTTACCTAGTTTTCATTTCTTGATTATATATATTTATTAATTTATTTATTTTTAATAATTCCAAGGGTGCCAAGTTTGGTCGTGCCCTTCAAGAACTTTCCTTGAAGTTCCAAGGGTGCCATGCCTAACAGTTTATTTGTGATGCCAAGGGTGCCAATTTTGGTCGTGCCCTTCAAGAACTTCCCTTGAAGTTCCAGGGGTGCCATGCCTAACAATTTATTTGTGATGCCAAGGGTGCCAAGTTGGTCGTGCCCTTCAAGAAATTCCCTTGAAGTTCCAAGGGTGCCACACCAGTTTCCCTTCAAGCATTCAGTGGCTACAAGGGGAAAGTATAGGTGCAACAACAGAGACCACTATAATCTCTTATGTTGCCTACTATAGTGAGACTAATGGTGTTGGGGATCAAGGAATCCGCCTTGATGCGTGCCCCCCAGTAAACAACTCCACTTTGTAACAACTCTAATAACAACTCTACTTTGTATGTGTTGTTGTCAAACTTCCTTTTGATCTTGCATAGCTTGATCTTCCTCATAATAAATTTTCTACATGTGCCCTTGGGATAACACACTTTCCTTAGATATACCATAAGAAATTCTCCAACTACAAATGATTTAAATCACCTTTGTGCATTAGCCTATTTTTCATACTATATTCTTTTCTCTTTCAATTTGTGATGGACTTATACACACAACACCTACATTCTCTTTGTGAGTGCCTCCACTTCATGACTCCTTTGTATCTCAACTAGTATATCAATTAAGTCTACAACTCCTCCCTTATTTCTTCCATGAACTACCTTGAAAGGTGAAAATCTTGTTGACTCGATCTTAGAGTAGTTATATGAAAGTTCATCCTATGCCATATCTTTATTCCATTGTTTTGACTCTCTAATGAAACATATTAATAGATTCCCTAGGCTTTAGTTCACTACCCTTTGTTTATTGATTCATTTTAAGGTGATATGGTAAATTGTACAACTTATTCCCATCTTCGAGAATCTCCTCCAAAAATGACAAAATCCTAGTGTCTCTATATGATGTGATTGTCTTCAACAATCTATGTGATCACATAACCTCCTTGGAAAACCTCCATGAAATACATCACATTACTAGTCTTTTTATAAGGCAAGAAATGCACCATCTTCGATAACTTTCCAACCACAACAAACATGGCCGCAAATTATCTGTTTACTTAGAATTCCAAGTACAAAATCCATGGTTACGTCTTCTTAAGGCACTTTTGAGATCAACAACAATCTATATGATTCAATTTTCTAACTCACTTCCTTTGGTATTGGACACATTTTCATTACACAACAAATATGTTTACCTCCTCATTCACACTCAACCAATGATACATCTCTTTCATTAACTTTTGTTTTATCTTACCAAAAATGTCCTAATTTGTCATTTTGCAACTCTTTTATTAAATTCTCACATAATGACCCTTTGGATTACATAGTTGCTTCCATCCACTCAAAATATATGTCCTAGATGAAATACTCCAATTTCGTGCTTCTATCATGTATTTTCAAGTTCCTACACATTGACTTGACATATCCAAAGTCTTTGTCACATTCATAGTGTAAGAACATCAAGACTTTCCCAATTCTAATGTTTCTAGAGATAGTGAGAATATTTTCATTGCTAGTTAGAGGTCGATTGAGTGGCTAAGAAGTTACCAAATCAACTAACAATGATCTTGACTAGATTTGCTAGTGTGAAGGTTGTGGCATAAAACTTGAACCTTGGGCATGCCAAAGGTGATCAAAGTGGACTAAATCTTCCTCATTTTGTATAAGTTAGTTACGCCTTGGAGTATATATAGTTGATTCTTTGAATTATTTTATTAATCCAGCAATGAACTAACATACGATTTGTCCACGTTTTGAGATATGATCACTTGTGCTTCTTGCTACCCACCACCTATGGTTGACTCCCATAAGGGAAGTCTTTCTCTGAGATTGTTTCAATTGGTAGTAAACAACCACTTGCAGCCACCAAACAGCTTGATGTGCCACCATCTCTGCCACCTAACCCAACCATTATGTGCCCTTACCCATTTTGTCATGATCTTATGTTTGAATGTGGGCCTTCCAATCCCAAAGATACGGTTTTTTATTACGTACTTGGGTAATTTTGCTTACTTATCATGGATACATGTGGACGTGGATTAGTGGGGGGATTCAGTGGAAAGAATGGATTTCGTATGTACTCTTGTCCCCTTGTCCAACTTGGTGATTAGTCTTGTATCATAGTCCCATGATATCTCCTTTATGGACTACCAGCTTGAGTGTACCACATGGAAAACCCTGATTTTGGCTGCACGGTCCCCATTTCCCAACTTCACATACATCATTCCCCTTCACTTATTATAGCCCCTTATCACATATTTCCCATCTGGGTCCACAAGGAGTTAGCCTCCCCCCTTGTCCACACTTTGGGTTGGACCTAGAATAATGCATCAATAAACCATTATCCAAACATTTTGATGCATTTATGGAGTTGATTCATTTTGCAAAATGCATTTTGAAGAATTTATGGAGTTGATGCATTTTGATGTTTGCATCAATAATCGTCTTTCTTAATGAGTTGGTGAGGAACTACGCTAGGGTGTCTCCTACACACCCTCCAAAATTGAAGCCAATCCCATGGTCGGTTTGTGAGAAACACCAAGCCCTAGCTCCAAAATCGTTTAGTTCTTCTAGGTTAGTGACATTCTAAGGGACCTATTGTGCTTGAAAACTCAAAGGAAGTTCACCTATTATTGATCCCTTCTTCACTGTTGCTTGACCTAGATTATTGGTTGAAGACTACACCCTAAACGCTAGGTCTTGTTTGGGTATTCTCTGTCTCTTTGTCCCATTCTTTATATGACAAATCATCTTACAAGAACTTCAATAGAGATCATTCCCTTCTCCTTGGGAAGCTTTGGTCTAGGCATAGCCATCAAATTGTTCCATCATTACCTATGTCTAAGCTTCCCTTGAGCCTTTCTTAGAGAGCCCCTTACCTTGCCCTAAAAGGTAAGCAAGCCTTTATTTGAGTCTCTCTTGTGAATGGGCCTTAGAAATCACTATATTCTATCATTGACTTATCCCTCCTTGTGATTTATTTATATCAAAACTCCTCCCATCGGTGAAAATCCATAAAGAGGAGGGGACATTGACTGAGGTGACAATGGGTCCTTGTCCCATTATTTCCACTTGATCTAGTAGGTTCCCCTTTAGAACCCCTCCTAGGACCCATGCTAGATTGAACAATAACAATTCCATGCTATAATGTTGTCAATTAACATAGAATCTCTCACTTGGAATTTGTAGTTAATCACTTATGTGATTCTTTGGTTTTCCAACATGGTATTAGTGTTAGTGGATTGAGATCTAGCTATTGTCTCTACAAATTAATTTGTAGGTCATTGATTGTATATATTGTCCTATTTGAGTTGGATTGTTGAATTAGATTGACTCAAGATTAAATTTGTAGATTGGGCTAGGGTTTGCAAAGTGATTATGAGTTTTAAGTAAGATCCCATGGTTTTAAATGACCACAACTATGGCATTTGGTTACATTATATGGAAACACTATTAAAAAGTGAAGCTCTTTGACAATTTACAAATACTATAGCTGCAAACCATGAGGATGAACATGGCAAGTAATTATTAATGGAAGAGGGACAAAACTATAAGAGTCATGACTATATACATCTCTTGGGAGATTCACTTTCATTCAAGTCAGATCGAATTTCCAAATCAAGTAGAGAACAAGTTGAGGTTTGATAAGGTTGATGAGAGTTTGGTGTTGGAAAATACTGAGGGGGTGGGTGGGGGGTGAATCAATATTCCTTAGAAATTATCACTTTTAAATATTTTCCGAGCATTAGTTTCAATTATCATTAATGTTTATGCAGTAACAACAATGAATAAAAGAACACAGGAGGCACAAATGTTTTAGGTGGAAAACCCCCTCTGGGTCAAAAACCACCGAACACTTTTCTAATAATCCTTTAATCTTAAAATCCAATTGAAAAGAAATCTCCAACTTCCTAGAATGTAGAAAAGCATTCTTCCCCAGCTCCCACTGAATGGACGCTCGAGCGCTCGAGATTCTTCAATAAGAAACTGAACAGATGCCCCAACACCTAATGAGCTACAACTCACCCTAGCACCAACCTAGCACCCTGAAGTTTTCACAAGCTTGAACCCGTTGGTGACTTCATGCACTAGCCTAGCACCACGCTACCACCCTATAGAAGAATAAAATAAAAATGGACTCTTGTACCAGGGAAAATGGTCCACTTTACAATGATATAGAATGATGTAGAAGAAGAAGACACACTAGACCATAACACCAACTATGACACAACCACCTAATGATGATCCTAGACCTCCCAACACTGCCTCTTCAACTCTTGGCAGATAGACACTTGTACAACTTTTACAAAGATGCTTTTACAATGACTCTATAAAATGATAGTTTTACAATGTCTGTATGCAGTGCTTCCCACTTGAAGACTTCAGTGCTACTGTTCTGGACCCTGATTACTACTCTTGTCATGCTACCCTTTCTCATTCTTTAGAACATTAGATTATGCATTGAGTCTTCTCTTGATGAATATATAATACCTAAAAAATTCTTCAAGTAAATACCCATGACATGATAATAGCAAAACTTACCTCATCCTGTAGAGCATATGTTAGTGCTAAACAAAAACAACAAATTCGAATACTAAGAACGTAATGCAATTAAGAGATGAACATGCATATACAGAAGATACTTACCTGTAGCTTACCTCTGCTACATCATTTTGCTGCACCTTGCTCTTTGCTGCCCTAGAAAATCTGGTCCTTTGCACCCCTTGACAACACTTGATCTAGTTTTTTTGCCTTCTAGGAGCACGATATTTAATTTGATGTATCTATGCGAATTCAGATCCCCAACATGCGATATTAGGTCCTGTAGAAACCCTCTGAGTCTTCTTTCCAATGCCATAGGTTTGACCCGATTTGGACTCTTCAAGGCAAAGTTATGCCCAATCTCTCATAATGACTTAATTATGGACTAGTTTAGTAGAGCGAACTTGTACGACGTGCCACGTGTCACTGTTTCCTCCTTCGGCTCTGAAATTGATACATAGAAAACTACAGTCCGTGCACTATCCACCACTTTTTATAGAATTCCAATCCTCTTCTCAGAGAGAGTTATGACGATTTTCCCAAGGTCACTTCTTTGAGGTGAAATTTGACAGCCTGCAAAACCCTAACTTCCACAGATCATATCTCCAAAAATATAGTGAACCAAGATCTGAAATTTGGTGACAACGTTCATCAAGATTGCGAATCAAATGGGTTTTAATTTTAGAATCTAAGACTTCGCAGAAATGAAATAGAAAAAATGCCATGATCACTACCTTTGGAGGATATATGAGATTTCTTTTTATAGAGCTGAGAGGGGCTTCTATAGAGAATGTTGGAGGGATATTAGGAGCTTAAAAAAATATTAATTAATGACTATTCAATGAAAAAAACCAATTATGAGTGCCATGCCACAACCCCATAGGGTTTAAGCCCACTAACTGGGGTTACTAACTTCAAACATGAATATCTCTCAAACCATGAAGAATTACTTGGTGTGCCATATATCAACGGAAACATATCGACGAATAGAATCTATCTAGAAGATACTTGACTCAAAATAGAGTAATTTGTCAAGTAAAAATTCACTTAAAAGATTAAGGCAACCCCTGGTGTTGCTTGGGTTAACATCAATGACAACCTCAGATCATCTTTAAATCAACAATCACCCCCTTTGGCATTGATGGCAACACAAGTACTCCCCCTATGATCAGGGCACCTCTTCCTACTACCTTCTCTCCCCCTTAATGGAAAAGGGTAATTCCCCCTAACACACAACCATCCTACGGACTTGTACACACTTCCACTCCTCCTTTATTTTCTGAATAAGGAAAATTTGATGAGAATTTGGGAGAATCCCAAGCTTCTAGAGAAGATATTCAAATGCTTCATGAGGTAAAGGATTAGTGAATATATCAATGAATTGTTCTTTTGTACCAACATATTCAAGTTTGATATTCTTTTCAACGACTTGTTCTCTAACAAAATGATATTTTATCGGAATGTGTTTTGTTTTTGAATGCATGAAAGGATTCTTGGAGATGCTGGTGGCACTGGTGTTATCGCAGAAGATGGGAATATGCTCACTGAATTGTACTTGAATATATTGCAAAGTTTGTTTCATCCAAAGGACTTGAGTAGAACAAGCTGTCGCTGCAATGTATTTTGCTTCCGCTATAGATAACGAGATTGAGGTTTGCTTTTGGATCAAGCATGATACGAGACAACCACCTAGATAGAATGTTGCTCCACTAGTACTCTTATGATCATCAATGCTCCCTGCCCAATTTGCCTCTGTAAAGGCTTGAATAATGAGATTGTTGCGCTTAGGATACCAAAAGCCATATTCTGTTGTGCCCTTTAGATATCGAAGAATTATTTTGATGGCAGTAATATGTGATTCTTTTAGTGCTGCTTGGAATCTTGCTACTTGTCCAACTGCTTGCATAACATATGGTTGGGGGGTTATTACATATAAAAGACTACCAATCATAGATCTATACAACCTCTGATCCACATCCTTAGATGAGTTATCTATGCTCAATTTGCAACCTGTTACCATGGGAGTAAGGACGGGTTTGAAATATTCCATTTTGAATTTCTTGAGAATTTCCTTGATGTACTTATATTGACATATAAATATTCCTTTCTTTTGCTGAGATATTTGAAGCCCTAAGAAGTATGTCAACTCACCAAGTAAAGACATCTCGAACTCACTTTGCATCTTTGTAGCAAAGTTCTTACTTAGTCGATCATCATTGTTGTAGTGCCCACCCTAGTTTCCGGACTCTAATATGACATTACCTTGCATAATTTAGTCTATGAGTAACTCAGGCTGAGGATCCAGAAACGTGACTCTATTATCAGCGAATGTGATGGTTATGTATGTTCTCTATTAATATTATGATTACGATATAATTAATGGTTATGTGTATTCTCTATTGATATCATGATGGTGATAGTAGTAAAGGATAGACATTTTTCTATTGATGTTATAATGATGATAGCCTTGATCTATATGTATGGTTCCATTAAGGTTATGATGATGCTAGCCATGATGGAGGTATCCCCTATGTTAGCTACTTACATTAGTTCTGGTTCACAATGAACGACGATGTGAATGACCAGGTGATGGTAATTAATGCTACTATGACAATGACTAACATTGAAAAACCTGGTTACTAATTGTTATTGAGTATGGCAGGAAAACCACCAGAGGCACTCGCACATGACGAGTTGACGACACCTGGTTTGATGAAAATTTATATTATTTTATCTTTGAAATTCTAATCGATTTTGAAACCTGCTATATATGGCTATCTATATTCTGATGATATGTTAATGGTTGCAGGCACAGATGATTTTCTTGGCCGAATGACTCACATATGGGTGATGGGGTTGTACAGGTGGATGGAACTACATGGGAGGGGTGGGACAGAGTCCCTGATCTCACCCACTAGCACTCCCGCCATGACTTGGGCTAGAAGGGTTGAAACACCTTCGCCTTGAAGATCACGATGCCATGAGGGCAAGTCCCAAAGTTGGGTCGCTCATGAGGAGCCTACTGGGGGGGGGCGCATCAAGGCGGATTCCTTGATCCCCGGCACCATTAGTCTCACTATAGCAGGCAACATAAGAGACGATAGTGGTCTATGATGTTGCACGATATTTTTCCCTCGTAGTCATTGGATGCTTGAAGGGCAAGTGGTGTGGCACCCTTGGAATTTCAGGGAAATTCTTGAAGGGCACGACCAACTTGGCACCCTTGGCATCACAATTAAACTGTTAGGTGTGGCACCCTTGGAACTTCTAGGGAAGTTCTTGAAGGGCACAACCAAACTTGGCACCCTTGGAATCATTAAAAATAAATAATAGTAAATAAATATAAGGAATGAAAACTAGGTAAAGTTATACCAAGGGTAAATGATGATTAGAAACCAAGGTAATTAAATCAAAAATAAAAACTTGGAATAAGGAGGATCATAGGAAGAAATAAATAGAGTACCTTTAAAATACTACCCTCCCCATGTTGGAAAATACTGGGTAGATTAGGTGGTTGAATTAGATAAAAGGGGAAGACAAACATATTGTAAGGATAAAGATTAATCCTAGACCAATTAAACTTAATTAAGAAAAGAGAAAGGTGAATTAAAATAAGAAAAATAAATTAAATTTAGAGAAACGTAGAGAAGCTCCATGTGGCATCAATCAACATAAGAATATCCCTCTAAGAGATAACCTAAGTTAATTTAGGAAGTAGATTGGGGATAAAATCTTGACTCATTAATTGACTCCAAGTAATAACCTCAATTTAAGGAATAAAAGGGGGGAATAAGGAGACAACTAAGAGAAGAAATAGGAATCTTGTGAGGTGAGGAAAAAATTAGTTTTACATAAAAAGTTAAGTACATAATTTTGGGTGACCCTTGATGAGAGAGTGACACATGGGTAGGTGAATAATCAAACTATTAAATTAAAAAAAATATATAGAATATTATAATTATGCATGACATGCCAAGTGTCATCTATGAGGACTCTTATAAAAGAAGGGGCAAGCCATGGTAGAGGGCACATTTTGGGAACCCTATTGTTGGATGGATGATATGATGTCAAAGCAGTGACTACGAAGCTATAGTGAGTTTGGTGAGGTAGAGGATTTTTAGAGAGGGTACTCTTGAGCTAAGGTTGCTCTCCTCTGCCAGCTAGATTCTTCCTCCATTGTACAACCCCATTGCAGCTCGGGGTTCCACGGGGAAGAAGAGAACCCAAGGAGTAGGCTGGGAGGTTAACCGGTGGGTCTCGTTTTTGGATCAAGTGCGTCATCATACACTCGCAGAAGTGACTGGCAACAAGGGTATACCAGCAACAACAGAGCAAGCAAAGTCTCACCTTCCGGTGTACGGTACATTTGTATTTCGTTACTACTTGATCTTAGATTAAAAGTATGTAAATGTTGTGTTATGTTCCTGAGTATCAGCAATGTGTGTGTTGAATGAATTGAAATCTCAATGTGTTTCTTTACTGGTTGTAATTGTTGTGTAAAAAAAAAAAGATATATAGTTTTAGCTGGGTCCTTACAGAGTTCGCTATTAAAAGAGGATTTAAATTGAAATATTCTGCAAATTACCATCCCCAAGGTAATGGTTTAGCAGAATCTACCAATAAAAATCTAGTCAAAATTATTAAGCGAACTATTGAGCAGAATCATAAAAACTAGCATAAATCTTTGATATTTGCACTATGGACTAACAGAATAACATAGAAGGCTTCCATAGGTACTTCTCCATTTAATCTTGTATATGGGAAAGAAGCAGTTCTACCAACCAATCTATTGCTTCCTTCTCTAGCCCTAGTGCAGTTTATTGAAGAAAGTCCCCCATCTTCTATTCAATTAAGACATGATCAAATCTTAAAATTAGAAGAAGAAAGAGAAAAGGCCAAAATTATTCATGCAAAACATCAGCAAATTATCAAGTCATCTTTTGATTCAACTTCATCCAGTTCAAAACAACTACAAGTTGGTGATCTAGTTCTGAAATGGGACAAAGCCCATGAGGATAAAGGAAAACACACTAAGTTCCAGAAAATGTGGCTCGGCACCATTTCAAATCAACGGAAGGAAGATAGGCCATTCTACTTTTCATATTGCAATTCTATCAGGTAAAGAGAGATTCTCTTCCTATTAATGTTCCTGTATCTTGAAAAAATTATTCAATTAGGAGTAAACCCCTTCTCCTTTTGTAAATATTCAATTTTCAGCAAAATTTGTGTTCATAGTTTTTAGGATTATTAGGAAATAAAGTTGTAAGATATCTCCCATTGGCCTTTGCTATATTGAAAAAGTTTCTCAAAATAAATAGTTTTGATATTTACTTTTAAAATGGAAACCTTAAACAAAAGGAAAATTTCTAGAAAATTAGGTATGTTTTAGATTCTGAAACCCCATTTCATTTTTGTGGAATCTTCTCGAGATTTAGAAGTACTCTAAATCATTTTAATGTTTTCAAATGGCCAAAAAATGGTTATAAATATCAAAACAGAAACTAATTCAATCTTAGCATCTTCAACTCTTACCCTGTCATCCATGCTCTCTTAAGGAGAAAATTGTCCATCCCATTCATCAAAGTTTATGATTACTCAAAGTGTAATTCTAAAATATATTTGATATAAAATATAAGGGATCTTAGCACAAACCTACTTACCATGATCATTGGGGAATAATTTAACTGACATTACCATTACTGCATACCAAAACAGGGTAATGGCTTATAATCATAAGACAAGGGGTCTCATCACGAGCCAGCTTGTTCAGTTATATTACAACCAGTGAATGGCATTGTCAAATAGCTGGCCACCAAACCAAGACAATGGCTTTTTATCTTGCAAAAAAAAAGGAAAAAGAAATACAAAATATGAAGGCATATTTTTGGATTCATTCTTTTAGTTATACTCTGAAATGGATGGGATAATGGACAATCAAATGGTTAAAAGGTATCCTTGTCGAGACTATGAACGTTTGCTGGCAGCAGAGGCTCTACCCATGACAAAGGAGTCATTAAAAAGCTAAGTTGGAAAGGTTCTTTGTTTTATCATTATCAACCAATAAAGGCTAATTTAAAACTTAGAATGTATTTATTTTTAACAAGAGAAGGAACTAGCAAAAATATCTCTTATTAGATTCATAATTTATGTATACCTAGTTATATTAGAATTTTCCTCTTTTGTAAGATTTCTATATAAAGAAAGTTTAAGTATCTCAACATTTTTCAGAGATAATTGTTTCTCCCAGTGAATCACCAATTGTTGTACTGTACAACAACCCCCCATTTCATAAAATTTTATCTTTAACTATAATATGAAATGGGTCCCTTTTAGATTTATGAATAAAATTGGTATCAACTCATTCTTCATCAAAAGGTTCGAAAGAAACAATACATTATAAACCTTTTGAATAAACATAAATCTGTCTTATAAAATAAATATATAATTCTTTATTATTGCAATAAAGCGATCACAAGATCGCATATCACAACAACAAGGGATGCATAACGAAAAGACCCATTGGTTTACCCCGATTCGAAAAGTGAATAACTATTGGATATCGAGAAAGGCAAGCAACTGTAACAAAAGGCCCTCTCACTTTTCTCTGATGCGATATTGCTATCGGCAATTGGGAGTGTAGCGTACACACATTAAAGTCACCTTTATAAAACTCCCGATGCGATAAGTTGTATCGCCATCGGGGATCAGGGATTTTGCGATGACACAAATATTACCACTCGAGCATTTTCTCCGATTCCGATTGCGATAAAGCTAAGCGCGAATTTCAAAAAAGATTGAAAAGGCTTAGGTATATTATGTTAGATTATTATTAAAATCCTTCTCATTCCCGATAGCGATTCACTTGTGATTAACCGCCAAAAATCAAATCCACGCTTGAATGAATCATTCGGCGAATAAATGATATGATGTGCATTTAAATGATTGACACGATTAAGTGGCCAATAAATGGAGCAGTTATGCCGAGATCTCCCCTAATATTGTATCTGCGGAAGTATTATTTTAATCCTTCATTATTCATTAATTGATATAACTCTTTCATATTTGGCTCACACCACCTATTCTCTGTATTACGTTCATTTTATCTCCTGTGCAGAGCTCTGCCGAAGCAACAAATTCAAGCCAAATGGGGAAGAAATCCAAGAGATTTGTAGCAGCTTCAGCTCCCGCAGTAATAGGACAATCTACCACTGATCCAAGACCAAGCAAGAAAGGATTGATTTCAAACACTACCTGTCTTGGCCTCGGCAACACTATCTGGCAAAGCATCTATAATCTAGTTGAAGTTGAAGAGCCTGAAACGGTATCAGTGCAAGCTACTACAGGTTCAACCAGAAAGTCAGAGGCTACCCTTAATGATTTAGATGACTCCTATCTACACCAAATAGTAGCTCGAGAGAAAATTCTTCCCTATACAGATGTAATGAGGTGGGCAGTTGAGGAAATCCCTATTACAAATAGAACATTATGCACAATCAACGGGAGAGTCTTCAGCTCGTTTCAACCTAATGATTTGAGAAAAATGTACCACTTGCCTGAACCACAAAAGAAATACAACAAATCATTTCTAGAGAAGTTCAGGGATGAGAATGAAACTAAATCAGCACCTATTCGGGAATGGACACAGAACCCCGCAAGGCACAAGCATGAATCTTCGGGTAAGTACTCTGTCGATTCATTATGTTCTCCTTATTGTTATGCCGGGGCGATGATGTGTAGGATTTGGGGATTACATGATTCTACTAAATTCTCAATTGAAATGGTTCCTTTAATGGAAGCGGCAGTCAATAGTGAGTTAATGGATTGGGGAAATATATTATCTGATAAGTTAGCCACTGCTATTCTTGAGTTTAGAAATAAAACTCGCGTCACCGATAGGTCTATTCCTCCGTTTTATTATAGTGCCTATATTTTGGATACTCTTTGTTTCAACTCTGAATTTCCTATGTTGTGGTGGAGATGGACTCCACAAGACCCCATGCAGATTCACATTTATCACCAGAAGTTGTGGAAAGCACATTATAAAGACCACCTGTATCAAGTTTGTAATGGTTTTATGTTGCCCATTTACTATGCCATTTTTGACAAGCCTGCTTCGAAGATTTCTTCACAAGCATAAATTGACCTAACTGCTCTAGGAAACTGGTTCAGAGAGGATACATAATAGTTTTCGGTAGCCTTGCCAGGCCTCATGTCCTTCCCTTGTACATATCCGACAAGCTATTGGCTAGAGAATTAGCCTATCAGATTACGTCCGCAGGAGCAACCAAGACTCTGAGGACTTCAAAGAAGCAGGTTTGGCCTCCTTTTCCTCTAAGGTGTGGTTTTTATACTCTACATGACTATAAACATGCAGAGAAGGAAGCAGAAAAGATAAATATGCTAAATCTCGCCACCATTCCTAATAGGCGATTTGACCCAAGTAAAATCATCTACAATGTACTTGAATATGCAAAACTCACAAAGTTTGATCATAAAGAAGACGATTTTGATGACTTATTTTCTTCGGCAGAGTCATTATTTCAAGTCCAAACACTAGCTAAAATGAGATATAACGATGAAGGGTTAGTAGAATTCAATAAACTCAGAGAACAAAGGTTGCAAACTCTGCCTCTTGATTTACTAGCTACTGCCCCGATGACACAATCAAGTGAGCCTGAACAACGACTCATGAACAAACCCCCTACTACATCAAAGATTCTTGAGACAGATAAAGAGGAAGAGCAGGAGGAAGTATAGAGGAAACAGCAGGAGGAAGTACAGAGGAAAGAGCATGAGGAAATACAGGAGGAAGAGTAGAAAAATGAGGAAGATAAGGGCATCGATAATGTCAATGTGGATACCCAAATTGATCCGAAATTGCTCCAAGAATGGCAGCAATTTGAGTCTATCATAAGCAATATGGAAGGTCCAAAAGTTGTCGATACACCCAAAGCAACAAATACACAGGATACAACATCAACAAAGGTTCCGAGTCAAGGAACCAGCGGCATACCCCCTAGTACAGATTTAGAGATAATTCCAAAGGATCCCTCGGATCAAATCATTTTGCAGGTGGAGGATATACCTCCATTAGATGTCTTTTACAGCCCAAAAGACAGGGTCGTAGTAAAGTGACAGCGGAAAAGGAGAAGGCTTGATCAACCTTCCCTGTTCCTAGAACAAAGAGAGACAGCCAACGTAGTTTGGAAAGAGGAGTTTGATCCTTTTGATGACCTAACGAAGCTTTCCCAGTATGCTGGAGCCTATTCGGTGGCCACCATGGACAAGGCATCAGAAGCGAGTAATTTACTAAAAGAAAAAGACCAGGCAATTATTTTGTTGCAAACACAGCTGTCGGAGGCACAACAGAAAGTTGAACAATTAGAACAGCAATTGTAAACACAGCAGCAATTAAATAATCAACTGAATAAGCGGTTACTTGAAGAAAAACAGAGAGTAGATTCAACCGCGATTCAAAAGCAGAAAGAATTATCAGAAGCATTGGCAAAATTGAAGATGATGAATGAACTAATGGCAAAAACGAAAGATGAGCAGATTGCTTAGCTATCACTTCAAATAGGGAAGTTCAAGAGTCTTCCACAACCTATCGATTTTAGAACAGAAGCGCTACATATTAATAAGGCATTGGTGACACAGATAAGACTATTGTGTCATAATATTTCTCAGGTTGAACCCCTTTGTGATATAACAACATCGATAATCGATAAATTAGTTGATGCCAGACAAGATTTAGAGCAAGCCGACGAGACCTTGACAGATTTTCTTACTTGGCAAGACACCCACCAGTGAGGGACAGGCAGCAAATTTACCCAAAATCCTAGAATCACATAAGGAAATTCTATTCTTAGAATGGCAGTCTCAGTTGATGAAGGTAGAGAGAGAAGTTTCTAGATGTAAATTATCCACAAGTAACTTGATTGAATTAATCAATAACACTCTCTATTTATCTAATATGATTTCACAATTTACCCCAGGTAAATTGCTATCGGCTAAGACATTGCAGCAAGCATGTAATCAGGAGTTGGAAAAGAATGGAAGGTTAATTGCAGGTATTCAAAGTTTAATTTGGGACACCTATTGGTTGTTCCTAGTAAAACCATACAGCCAGAGAGCCGCCCTCAAGTGTCTAACAGATGCAATCGATTGTATCATTCCCGAGATACACGATGCCACATACTCGACTCAGCTCCATTCTCGTCTCAGCCGCCCTCTAGAATTGGAACCGATGCTTGCAATCTGCCAACTCAGAACAAAGGGAAAACAACCAAAGTGATGAATCATGCTGCTGACTACCAACAAACTTGTTGTGGAGAAGATATTTAAGATACAGTTGTACCAATTAAATAGCATTTTATTTTTGTAGTTAGTTAGTTTAATTAAGTATTTATAGACCCTTTCATGCATTTGGAAAGGGTCCTCAGTTTTTGTATAAGACTCAAACTTGGAAGTTGCACTATTGTACTTTCAGTATATTTTTTATAAAGACTGGGCCAATTATTCCAAATTTTAACGATGAAGCTTTTATGTGGATGTGCACTATTGCCTTGATATGAAAGTATCTCTGAGTTGAATGAAGGAATTCGAATTGCGATTGATATTGGGAATGATTTACAGCACATATGGTACTACTATCTATGATCTCAATTCATTCTTTTATGTGAATTGTTATTTGATTACTCTTGCTATTATTGAATATATGTATGTGTTTTCAAACAACATTCTTTATATTTTTCACTATTGGATGTTTAAAGGATGTTATTCTTTTAGTCATACATGTATTAGTAATATATAAAAGGTAAGTGCAACAATGTTTTATTAATTACGTTGTTCAACTATTTGAACAAAGAAATTATTATATGAATGAATGTCTTTGTTCATCAAATAGAGTCATCTATATGCTTATTTGTGAATAGGGATTATCAAACGTTGCACTTAAGAATAGAAACTTCCCGGGATAGAATAGTTATTCATATTTTTGCTTTTTAGATTAAATCATTCATCCATTACCATTTTATTAGAAACCAATCACTCATCCATCCCCTTTTTATTCATCATTGGGAAACTGGTCCCATTATCTCCAATCAGATCCACCACACCAAACGGAAAAGGAGCTGCATTAGGTCCGGACTGGGTGGTTTTCCCCAATGTTGTTGCAACAATTTTCGAGGCATCAACAGGTTACCAACGAGAGATCAACTTTCATGTGATGATCTCTAACAATGTACTACATTCCATCCTTGAAAATGTGATACCTATTCTCCTTTCCAAAGTAAATAGCCTTCATATAAAACAAGTAAGGATATCAAAGCACAAATCCACAAATATCCAACGGAACCACATCTAGTTCAACCTCATCAACAAATTTAGATGTGATAGTGAACCTAAGCTTACATATTTTAGATACTTGTATCTTAGTATTGTTACATAACCATATGAGAGGATAAGGTTTAGGATGTGGTGTTTTTTCCAATTCTAACTTCTTTACAACTACCTCAAATATCATATTGGCTTGAGAACCAATGCCAAACAAGGTATCAAATTTTATATGTTTGGTTACAATCCTTATGTGAAAGATTTTTCTTCTCATCCTTTCAAAAATAGCAGGTGGAATAGAAGAATTAGAACCAACATGAAAATAAAATATACCTTTCAACCCCATAGCCATGATTTTTGCTTCATCTCTAAAGTTTGACCATCTTGTTGGATTGTTGCACCCGCCTTCTTCTTTCCCTTCTAATCTCGGAACCACTTGGGCCTCAACTCTGGATGTAGTCGCCAACAATGATAATTATCATGCCCCTCTTTTTAGTGATGGGAATAAGAAAGTCCATGTGGACCAATACCAAGGAGACACATGGACCAATCTAGTGGTGCCATGGGTAACCTAAATTTGGTCAAACTGGGTCAAGTTCAAAAATTGGTTATGCAATGATCATGAGGAAAATTAAGCCTCTGACCTCAATGAATGACAACCACCGGGCCAATTGTTAATGTAGTCTGAAAAATATCATATTTAACCTTTTGTTGAAATTCCATGCCAAAGGAGGGAGGTCCACGGGTTTGACCTCGTGACATCCCACAATGAACAAACAACATGACACTGTGTGCCAACTAAAACACCAATGTTTTGAACATTGAGTAGGCCATGACCTTGTTCGTTTTTAACTTAACATATCACCAACACTTGTATCATAAAAAGTTAACTTCACATCGTCACATTGAACAATGGTTGGGTCATTGGATACAGGTTTTAATATAATATATTACCAAGGTTAAACAAATGGTCCTATGTATCATGTTTAACAATGTGGTATGTGTTGTACGGCCCAAGCCATGGCTCAGTTTTGATACCAAATATTTGGTATGATTGAAAGCTGCAACGCCCATGCGCTTGACATAAAGGTTGCATACTTATACTCTTTAATACCAAAATAATTACCAAAGCATCATAGAAATTAGTTTGGAAAGAAATTATAGATTTGGGACCATTTGAGCAAAGTTTTATGCATACAAAATATTTCTAAACAAGGAAATTTGGAGCTCCTTTTTGCAAACCAGGTCACTTTTAAGATATTAGATCATCAATATATGAAGATGAGATAATTCCAGGGACTATTGAATATTGAAACATCAAGCATGCTACAAAATAGTTGGACTCCAAGAGGATTCACCTAGAAGTGCTTGTAATGGTAGCCCAATAAGTGAGGCAAGTAGTAAGTGAGTGTAAAAAGGTAAAAGAAAGGAATTTCGTGAGAATTGCTTACCAATGAATTTGATATATTTTTCTTCAAACATTATGCATTTATCATATCAACTCCTAGTAAGGATTATGGTTAAGGTAGGTAGCCTTTAGTGTGAATTTGTAAGGCATGCAGAACCAAAATGGAAACTAATTACTTAGGAATTCAAGATATGCAGTTCTCATTTTTAATTTGTTGGGTTGATGAAATAAAATTTGATTGTATTATGAAATGATTTGAATAAATTTTTGCACACACATGATGCTATGATAATTTCATTTCATTTCAATGGAAACTGATAGAATTTTTATATGCACAATAATTTCGAGATCACTTCAGGATTTTATGAATATTTGCAATAAAAAGGTTTTGTTTATGAATATTGAAATTTTTTTGGTTGATTGAAAGATTAGATTGCAGGGAAAATGATGGAATTGGGTGTGAAATACAAGGTTGAAACCCCATGTAAGGGTGGAACCTGGGTTTAATATAGTTCTACTCACCGCCCACGGCTTGATCTCCATTATTAATTGATAAAACACCACAGGATGTAAATCAATAAGTGGTATGAGATCGACCTAACCTAATGTTCCCACCAAGTTGACATGTTAGGGTTATGTGGAGGCCATGAGGGATCCACATGGAAAACATGGTGACATGGCTAATTTTAACAAGCTAAACGTCAAATGAGTGTAACTTTAATCTAGGATTCAAATTGAGATAAATTTCATATCACTAAAAATATCTTGACAAGATAAGTGTAATGCTGAGGGAAAGGATCGATTTCCAAAATATTGAAAGAAGATGTTTTTGTAACCCAAGAAAGTAGAAGCGGGTGGGAGGGAGTGTTAGAGTTCAATGTTAGCCCTTTGGGGATAAATTCAAATTCTCTAATACAAATTGATATCAGAGCATAAATTCAACACTAGATCTTTTGGCCTCAAAAGAGAAAGTTAGGAGCTCTAATACATAGTGGTATTAGAGTTTAGGTTCAACACTGGACCTGAAGAGGCTCACACACAAATGATAAAATCTATTCAAATAGTTTAATTATTATATATAATTACTTTGAACTTGGAAATGTCGTGGTTGTTAACCTTGATAAAATGTTTACATGTTTTTTCATTTATGTAAATGACATGGGTTTTGGATGTGTGAACAACATCATATCTACATGTCTCAGATCAACATGCTTGGTGTTGGCATGACAATGTAATAAGTTAATATGTTTACCCTTGATATAACTAATATATGTGTGTGTGTGACAACACGTAAGAAGATATAATTTGTAACAAGAAATAGAGGAATGGAAAGCAATATGGTACAACACAGTATTGACCAAGTCCACCATGAGAAACAAGAGGAAAGTTCCCTTAATGGAATAGATACTCTTAGGAGCTTGAAAGCTGAGTTGAAGAGCTGCAAAGAAAAGAATTAAACACTCATTAGAAAACAAGAAGAATGGGCAAATTTGAACACAATTTTTCTATAAAATGTGTCCTACATGCAAGCATTGTTGCAACATGGACCAACATCTAGAGATATGAAAGGGTGTCATGTTAAAATATTAGAGAGAAACCACATATGGTTGTGAAGAAGAAAAGGTCATTGACATGTTTGGGTTGTGGAGGATAAAACCTTATATGTAAATGCCCTAACAAACAACAAAAGAAGAATAAATCATGTAAACTCTAGACACGTGAATGAGCAACCAATAATATTGAAGGAAGTAACTCAAAAAGGAAGAGAGAAGAGGAATCATTCCCACAAGAATTCTAAAATATTGAAAATTTCTTCTTGAACTATATAGAAATATTTTTTTTGGAATATTAAAGTTGTTATAGACCTTGGGGAGGACTTTAATTAAAAATATGGTGCATTTTTTAGTGCTCTTATTAAAGTAAATATAGAATGTTCAGTGAGTTACAAATTTCTAATAAGAATTGACAGGTTGAACACCAAAATTCAAGAGAATGAATTTTTTGTGAATATTATGACTATGTAATTGGTATGTAAATAAAAAATTGTACTTGTCATGTTTTGGGTAACACTGTGTGTGTGTTTTTGTAAATTAGGATTTTTTCATGAATAGTGGGTTGGTTCATTCATATATATATATATATATATTATATATATATATATATTTATATTTATTTATTTATTATTTATTTATTTATTTATATTTTGTTATTTTATGAAATATGTGAAAAATGAGAAACAAGATAAAGGTATAATGATGTCATTTCATTTGAAAGGAATTTTTTGAGAACCATCATATTTGGAAAATAAGTGATTTAATTTTAAAATATTATGACTCTGTAAATGGTATGTAAACAAAAGAATTTACTTGTCATGTTTTAGTTAACACATTGAATCTATTTAATGGATTCTATGTCACATGGAATATCCATCTGACAAGTGTGAAAAAATGATTTCTTGTTGTTAACTACCACTATTAGTATGCATGTGATATGCTTGGTCTTATGAGCCTCATCACGTAAATATTTTAAAGCAATAGAGGTTGAAAGTGAATTTAAATATGGCAAGAGAATATTGGAATTTGTGAAGTGGACACCTAATGCAAATATCTTTACAAGAGATTCATTGAAACTTTTAAGCAGTATAATTGATAGAGTTATGACTAATTGATCCGAGAGGATCCCAAAAAGCCTCAAAATTCAGATTGCTAAAATTCTTATGAAAAAAATTCCATGTCGAAAATCTCATGAGATGATTCCAACACAACGTGAACGAGTAAAAACAGACTTTGTACACGAAAGTTATCACGTTATGAGCTTTTCATGCAACAACAAAAATATTGGACAAGGATGCCATGTGGCATTGTATAGATGCTAATGTGGTAGGTTTGTACAATGATGTCATAGAGGTAGAAGTTGACACATGGAAACCCATATAATTGACATGGTAGGCTCTAAGAGGGACATGTGACACAACTAGCAGTGATGTGGTAGGTGATGATGCAACATCATGTTCAAAGGACACATGTCAGATACAAGGTTACATGGCAAAGATGATGATACAACTGATTAGATTCATTTGGACTAATACTAGGGAGAGGTGGACCAATCCAGTGGCACCATGTCGTAACCTAGATTTGGTCAAATTGGGCTAAGTTCAAAAATTGGTTATGCAATGACCACCAGCAAAATCGAACCTCCAACCTTGACAAAGGATGACCACAAGTCTAGTCGTTAATGTAGTTGGAAAATTATTATATTTAACCTTTTATTGAAATTCCATGCCAAAGGATGGAGTTCCACGGGTTTGACTTTGCGACCTCCCACAATGAATGAACAACATGAAACCATGCGCCAACTAAAACACCAACGTGTCAAACACTGAATGGGCCATGACGTCATTCCTTTTAATGTAGCATATCTTCAACCTGCATATTATAATAGGCTAATTATCACACCATTCTACCAAATAATAGTTGGGTCATCAAATATGGGTTTTAAAATAATATATTATTGAGGTTTAAAAGAAGGGCCCTTTGTATCACGTTTAATATCGTGTTGTGTGTTGTATGGGTCATAGCAAGGCTTAGTTTTGATACCAAATATTTCGTATGATCAAAAACCGAAACCCCGATGGGCTCGATCCCAAGGTAGAAAATTTATATTCTTTAATACAAAAATAATTAACAACATGCCACAACAATGGGTTTTGAAAAACATTACAGAATCGTGACCTTTTGATCATAGTTTTATGCCTATAAACTATTTGTAAACAAGGAATTTTTTTAGCTTGTTTTTTTCAAACCAAGTCACTTTTAAGATCATGGATCAAGTGGTATTAGAGCAGGATTTCTAATTTTTTGTGAGTGTGCATGAAAACTAGGAGAAAAACCAAGCAACTGAAGGAACACTTGTGGAAGGAAATCTGGAAATTGGATCGAGAAGCTTCACTCGAAGAGAAGAAATGTCATCACATGAAGTCCAGGAAAATCCTTTTGGTTCTAAAACAAAGTTCCATGAAAATTTCATGGTGATGAAGGCCATGGTCAAAGAAATGTATTAGGAATGGAAGAATCTTTGAGAAGGTAGTTCATCGAATAAATCCAAAGATGAAGGAAATGGTGGTGATTAAAAAAAGACTCCTCTTTCTTCTACTCCTTTAAGTCCTCATTCTTCTCATTCTCCTCCTCCATATCCTCATGGGAAATTTGCTTTAAAGAAGCCACTATTAAAGTTGAATGTCAATTTTGACTTGCCAATCTATGATGGAAAGCTCAACGTTTAAAATCTTGATAATTAGATTCGCCAAATGGAATTCTATTACCGTGTGCAGCAGATCGTTGAAGACAAGGTAAAAATTCAATTGGCCTATGTTTGACTCAAAGGTACTATGTTAATATGGTGGGAAATTACACTTTAGTAAGATAAAACTCTTTCCTCAAGGTTTGAATTTAATTTATCATTGAAAAATAAAGTTTACCCCTTGGCACATAACAATAAAATAATTATAGAATGGAGAACTCTATGGTAGCATAAAATCCAGTGTGTGCAAAACTTTACAAAGGAGTTTAGGAAAAAGGACTTGGATTTAAACATCCCACTATATACCTAAGAGATTCTCCTTAAATACACTAATATTTTCAAGGTTATATCCACAATACTATATTTTTGTTAAACAAATCTAACCTGGACAAAGTATGTGTGCAAGAGTCCTACATTGAGGTAGGTAAATAAGGTGGTGGGCTCTCCCTGAAATCCATAGAATGGAAAGAAGGCAAAGGAAAAGGAAAGGACAGACCAAAGAGGATAGTGTTTGTAAAGAAGAGTGATGAAATATTTATCAAGTTGTATTGTCATCTATACTATGTCACCTTGTATCTTCTATGTGTCCAACATGATGCCACATCACTTTCCATGTCATCTTGATACCACATGTCCACTACTCAGCTTACCACATCATTGTTGGATGTGTCATTTGTCACTCCTAGAGCTTGCCACATCAATTGTATAGGTTTCCACACGACAACTTCTACCTTTTCCACATCATAAATGGACATGCCACATCAACATCCATACATTTCCATGTGGTAACCTTGTCCAATTTTTTTATTGTTGCATGAAAACTTTAGAATGTAATAAATTTCACATACAAAGTTTAGTTTCACCCTTTTAAGTTGCATTGCAATTTTCTCATTGCGATCTTTGATATGGAACTATTTTCATCAAGTTTTTAGCAATTTTAATTTTGAGAATTTTTGGGATCCTCCTTGATCATTCCTCCCCATTAAGAGGCTTTTGGACCTCCAAAAGGCTTTTACTCAGATACCAAGTGAGGGTACTACCTCCCCACTTTCCCAGTATATGTCCACCATGTTCTATGCACCTAGATCATTACAATAATCTGCATAATTACTATGAATGTTGAAACCATATTGTTAATCATTTTCATTTTCCCACATCTATCTGCATTCATTACTCCAACCACTATCCATGTACCACACATTAGAAACAATAAAAGATACAAAGATGTTAATGAAAATTAACTAAAAACATTTGTTATTCACTTAGAAGGTTCACATGACAAATTCTCATGTTGCAACACCAATGTTTCTTGAAACACATCATAGTTAGATTTACATGTAACTATTTTATTCCCATACTTCAAAACACATGTTGTATCCACCTTTGCAAACATGAGCGAAAAGGCTTTCCTCACATTCACAAGCCTCTTCAAATATGTTATGGTTACGAATGAGAGATCACCTTTCAAGTGATGATCTCTAACAATGTACTACATTCCATCCTTGAAAAGGTGATACCTATTCTCCTTTCCAAAGTAAATAGCTTTCATATAAAACAAGTAAGGATATCAAAGCACAAATCCACAAATATCCAATGGAACCACATCTAGTTCAACCTCATCAACAAATTTAGATGTGATAGTGAGCCTAAGCTTACATATTTCAGACACTTGCATCTTAGTATTGTTACATACCCATATGAGAGGAAAGGTTTAGGATGTGGTGTTTTCTCCAATTCTAACTTCTTTACAACTACCTCAAATATCATATTGGCTTGAGAATCAATGCCATACAAAGGTATCAAATTTTATATGTTTGCTTACAATCCTTATGCGAAAGAGTTTGTTTCTCGTCCTTTCAGAAATAGGAGGTGGAATAGAAGAACTAGAACCAATATGAAACTAAAATATACCTTTCAACCCCATAGCCATGATTTTTTCTTCATCTCTAAAGTTTGACCATCTTGTTGGAATGTTACACCCACCTTCTTCTTGCCCTTCTAATCTCGGAACCACTTGGGCCTCAACTCTGGATGTAGTCACCAACAATGATAATTATCATGCCCCTCTTTTTAGTGATGGGAATAATAAAGTCCATGTGGACCAATACCAGGGAGACACATGGACCAATCTAGTGGTGCCATGTGGTAACCTAAATTTGTTCAAACTGGGTCAAGTTCAAAAATTGGTTATGCAATGATCATGAGGAAAATTAAACCTTTGACCTCAATGAATGACAACCACTGGGCTAATTGTTAATGTAGTTGGAAAAATATCATATTTAACCTTTTGTTGAAATTCCATGCCAAGGGAGGGAGGTCCATGGGTTTGACCTCGTGACATCCCACAATGAACAAACAACATGAAACTGTGTGCCAACTAAAACACCAATGTTTTGAACATTGAGTAGGCCACGACCTTGTTCGTTTTTAACTTAACATATCACCAAAACTTGTATCATAACAAGTTAACTTCACATCGTCACATTGAAAAATGGTTGGGTTGTTGGATACAAGTTTTAATATAATATATTACCAAGGTTAAACAAATGGTCCTATCTATCACGTTTAACAATGTGTTATGTGTTGTATGGCCCAAGTCATGGCTCAGTTTTGATACCAAATATTTGGTATGATTGAAAACTGCAACCCCCATGGGCTTGACATAAAGTTTGCATACTTATACTCTTTAATACCAAAATAATCACCAAAGCATCATAGAAATTAGTTTTGAAAGAAATTATAGATTTGAGACCATGTGAGCAAATTTTTATGCATATAAACTATTTGTAAACAAGGAATTTTGAAGCTTGTTTTTGCAAACCAGATCACTTTTAAGATCTTAGATCATCAATATATAAATTTGAGATAATTCCAGGGACTACTGAATATTGCAACATCAAGCATGCTACAAAATAGTTGGACTCCAAGAGGATTTGCCTAGAAGTGCTTGTAATGGTAGCCCAGTAAGTGAGGCAAATAGTAAGCAAGTGTAAAAAGGTAAAAGAAAGGAATTTCGTGAGAATTTCTTTCCACTGAATTTGATATATTTTGCTTCAAACATCATGCATTTATCATATCGACTCCCAGTAAGGATTATGGTTAAGGTAGGTAGCCTTTAGTGTGAATTTGTAAGGCATCCAAAACCAAAATGGAAACTAATTACTCAAGAATTCAAGATATGCATTTCTCATTTTTAATTTGTTGGATTGATGAAATAAAATTTGATTGTATTATGAAATTATTAGAATAACTTTGGTGCACACACATGATGCTATGATAATTTTATTTCATTTCAATGGAAACTGATAGAATTTTTATATGCACAATAATTTCGAGATCACTTCAGGATGTTATGAATATTTGCAATAAAATGGTTTTGTTTATGAATATTGAAAGTTGTTTGGTTGATTGAAAGATTAGGTTGTGGGGAAAATGATGGACTTGGGTGTGAAATACAATCCACCATGAAAAACTATCACCACCTACAAGGGAGCCCAACAACATCATTAAAATCCACATGCTTATGATATGTGGCTTCTAAATGAAGCAAAGTTGGGAAATCAAAATTTTTGACTGAGTATATTTCATGGAAATTAAATGTTATGACACAAGTGAAATGATGGACCATTTATCTTAGGAAGAAGATTCTTGTGAGGTAATTATAGCCCTATGACACTTTTTTTTACCTCATGGGAGCAAGCCATGACCAATACCTTGACTTTAAGACTTCGTGAACAGTGCAATGGAACACACCAGGCTGACACTTGGCCATAATATGCCATGCACATTACATTAGAGCATGTCAAACTGGCACTTTCATGTAGGAATTTAGTGATTACCCCATGTAGGAAAACCATTGGATAGCTATGTAGGTTTTAACCCCGTACAAAAATTACCTGCATATAAATTCTAAAACACAAAAAATAAACAATGCGAGAGCATAACACATAAAACACATATACACAGAGTTTTCCCCTGGATCCCAAAACCGGGACTACCAGCTTAATTTTTCATTATGTTCCTTTCAATTTTAAAATACATAATTATACATGTCGAAGCATCCAATACCATGGACCGAAAACCATCACGTCCAAAACCATGTGCAAAAAACATTCACAAAACCATAGGTAGGTCCACCCAACCTAATATAGGGTCCAAAACAAAAAAATTTCTGGGGCACAGCCCCAGACCCCATAGAGTGGGGTTACCTGCACCCCTCAAACCCCCTTGTGACTCCCCTTGCTACACAATCGGTGCAACAAAGGGGGGGCTCCGCCCCCTTCTAACCCCCTGGTTAACTATGTGGGTTAGTCGTGCAAAGAATATAACACAACCCAACATTCTCCCACTTGTTGTTTTCTTTCCACGGGGGACCACAAGAGAGCTTAGTCATTTATCCAGCCCTGCAACACCCATTGTTTCTCTACACCAAGAGAACTTCTCAGAGCTCACAAATTTTGTCAATGCATCTGCAGTATTCTTCAAAGTGTCCACCTTTACCAGCAACACCTTGTTGTCTTCTATCATATCCCTCACAAAGTGATGTTGAACATCAATGTGCTTTGTCTTTGAATGATATGCAAGGTTCTTTGCCAAGAAAATTGCACTTTGGTTGTCACAGTCTATCCTTATAGCTCCTTGTATTAACCCCATACTTGAACACAATCTATGCAACCAAACTGCTTCCTTTCTTACCTGAGTGGCTACCTTGTATTCTGCCTCTGTAGTTGATAGTGCCACTACAAATTGTTTCTTACTCATCCAACTAACTACACCTCCAAATAATTTAAACACACACCCACTTGTAAATCTTCTCTGATCCAGATCTCTAGCCCAGTCTGCATCAACAATGCCACGGATATCCAACACTTTGTCCAACCCTAGTCTTCCTTGGTAGCACAAACCATAATCACTAGTGCCACACCAATACCTAAAAACCCGCTTCACTGTTGTCTAGTGCTCCTTCCATGTTTTGACATAATCCTGCTCAATACTCCCACTGCATGTGCAATGTCTGGTCTAGTATAGACCATCGCATACATCAGGCTACCGACTTCACCTACATATGGAACATGGGACACATCCTCTTCCTCTTCTTGTGTCTTTGGACACTGTTCAACAGATAACTTTATACCTACAGGAATAGGAACCTTCACCAGTTTACTATCCTGCATATTAAACCTCTTCAATATTGTCTCAACATACTTCCTCTAGTCTAACCAGAGCTTCCTCTTTGTCTGAGCTCTTTTAATTTCCATGCCGAAAATATAGTTTGTAGCACCAAGATCTTTCATGTTGAATTTGGAGGACAAAGGGGTCTTTAAATCCTGGATAATTTCTTTATCATTTCCAACTAGCAACATATCATCCACATTTAAGACCAGATAAATAACACGGTCACCAATTAATTTAAAATACACACAGTAATCTACTTTGCTTCTAGTGAAGCCAAGTCCCCATATAAATGTATCAAATTTCTAATACCACATCCTTGGTGACTGTTTTAACCCATACAGAGACTTCTTTAATTTGCATACCCGTTCTTTCTTGCTTCATGTAAATATCCTCTTGTTTCTGGGAAAACTAGTGTTTTTTTTTTATTTGCTAATCCCACTATGATTGGCATCTATCCTAGAAAAAAACAATCAAAGCAATTTGTGATTTCCCCTATGTATGATAGATAAGAGAGAGGCAGAGGAACCAACTTGGGTCTTCCGCCCAACTCCTTGCTTGAACTCCCTCCCCCTCGACAGAGCTTGCAACTCCTTTCCTACTTATCATGCTTAAAGAATACCTTTAGATACAAAGTAACAAAACACCATCAAAGCTTCTCGATATATTATATCATAAGCATTGCAGAATCAGAAATACAATGAAAATACAATGGCATTCATAAATAACAACATTCACGAATACACGATTATATGGAGGAAAACTCAAAGAACTTTATTAATAATAGAATAGAGGATTATAACCCAGTTGTCTGATCCAGCATCATCATCCCAGCATCAAAGCCCTCTTCACCTCATAAAAAGAAAGATCACCCAACAATAAAATGTTCTTTCTCAAAGACAAACTATCAGCACTTCCTTACAAATTACAAAATTCCAGCCTCTAGATCTCTCAGATGAGGGATACATTTATAGATGTCTACAAGGGTGTGAGTCACCTCCGGGTTTTTTATCAGTGTCATTCCACTTGTTGTTCTTAGTTCCACTTGGAGATTTCTTGGATCTCTTACTCATCCCTGGGCGAATTCAGAAAGGCAAATCTCATGGGAGAAGTTTCTAGAAGATTCCATGAGCATCCACTTAGCAAACTGTCACAGACATTTGCCCATTATCTCTCATCGCACCCCACAGAAGGACTCTTCAGTATGCATCACACCTGGCTAGTGTAGGAGCTAGTATGCTTCGCACCCTGATAGTGGAGCAATCAGTATGGTCCTTTTTTGGCCAGTTCTGAGTGGTTTTTCAGGTGGAACTTCTCGGGAATTATGTAATCAGCTGACCATGATCCTTTAGGGTATGAAACAACACTTTTAGAGGTTAAAGAGCCCTTGGTTTATCAACATATAATATTGGGGTTGTAGTGCCCAAATATGTCTATAATAGTTGCCCCCTAAAGCATGAAGTTGTAAATCTTCTGATGTTGGGTGAAATTCTTTATCATGAGGATCTGAGGTATTCGACTTGGAAGGTGACCTGTATAAGATACAAAACAATACATCATCACAATATAATTTTCCATGATCTAGCTGAGGCGGGCATTCGCATGCTCAGCTTTATAAATTCATTTTCATGTACATAGAACAGATAATCATTTGCAGTTGCAAGTTGGTGATTCTTTATATGTAGAGTCATCATCCCTTAGCTTGGATGATCACCTATGCAGCTTCTATGTACATTTGATGTCTTTATATTCCTGAATATATCACAACCTGGATGGATGAAACTAGATTCGGGGTCTTCAAACTCATTCAATCTTCGTCTGATGTACAAGTCGATCCATGTGAAAAGATGTCCTGAAGTTGAACATGGATAGACATCACCTAATTACTAGCCAATAATTTAAGTTGTTAACATATGCGAGAGGAATCACCGATAATGATAATGACCCTCAAGGTACTACAGTACAATTCACATGGTTTGAATATATGATCCGATGTTGAACACCACGCAAAATCTTTTGGTCAAAGGCCATTGATGTAAACCTGTCGCCAGAAGTGAGAAACTTGTCATTGAGGCATGCAAGCTTCAAAGTACAGAAAGGGTTGTTTCTAAGCCAACTTCTCGGATAATGAGCTGATGTCGACAAGAAGTGATCCATCGTAGGAGGGCCTTAATGTATCCCACATCAACGACACGAAACGAAGAAAATGATTTTCTGGAGGTGAAAAACGATCTGATGATACAAGGTCAGGAATGGTGGTCATGAAAAATGGAGGATGAAGGAATTGCAGTGGATGAGGCATTAATTGGATGGTGAATTCTCTAAATGACTTCTCTTGAACACATTCGTGACACTGAAATGGATTGGTAGCGTTAACCCGAAAATATGGATGGTATGGAGGACCAATGGTGATATGACTGGTGAACGGAATAACCCAACCTAACTCAATCATGGTGATGGAGTGAAAGTGTCATGTTCAAGAGCGACTTGCTACAAATAAAATTCTTTAAATTTTCTTCCCTTTTTCCCCAATCATTGCTGACCAGTACCTCTTTATTTTTGTCAAGCTTGAGGAGGATAACATATGCTTGTTTTATAATTTTCCCTTTGGGCAAACCTGTCGCTATGTTTTAGTGAGCCTAGCGACAGTGAAACTCGTTCTTTTCTGGGTGGACAAGTTTGTCGCTATTGTTTTAACGAGTTTAACGATAAGGATAACTTGGTCATTTTCATGTTTAGAGACTTTGAAAAGGAACGAAAAGGAAACTCCAGTAGTTATTTTTCGTAGCATAATCCCTCAAAGTCTGAAAAGGGATAAAATAATATGAAAGGGATGACTTTTCCAATCACTTTAATGAGCTGAAAAAGACAAGCGCTCGAAATGTTTCATGAGATAATCCCTCAGGTCTGAAAAAGATTAAAATATAAAGGAGGGATGGCACTTCCAATCACTTTAGTGAGCTAGAGAGGGCAATAGCTTGATGATATTTTCATATTTAATGAGTCTGAAAAGAGTTTAAAATAGACTCATTTTTTGAGGAATGAGTGGTATTTAGGTAGCAGTTGGTTCTGGGTAAGCTTGGAACTTCTCAAAACATGGTGATGTGAAGAGGGTGGCTAACAGGACCACTTGTCGCAGCTGTTCCTCAAAAAGGTAAACAATCAAGTGGAAGTGTATGATCGGCCAAAGGAATGAAGGTGATGGCAGGAACACAACCAAGGCTCAAAAGGTTGATATTATGGCAATCACAAAGGGTATTTATCGAAGGTGGGTTCATTTTTTAACAAGCTTGAACCTTGTGTTAACATTTCTCATTTTGTGGTAAAAATGTTTAATTCGTTGTTTAGCACATCATATTCTTTCATTGGTCATTCAACCTACTCAATCACTCCATCAAACTGATTAGAAATACATATATGTGTACGAAAAATGAGTTAAAACTGACATTTTTCTTGAAGTACGTGAATACTAATCATAAAAGTAGTTTCACCTTCCATTTTCATCATTCTGTTTCAAATTTTGGATTTGGAGCTTTGGAGTGGTTTTCCCCCTCAAATTACACTAGTTAGTTTTGGGAGATTCGATGGACTATTCTTTGTGTCGTCAGGACCAGGTTAGAGCTAACCCTAAGCTCTTATTTTCATTCCATCCTTCTTTGATTCTGAGCATGTTTTATCACATTTCTAGGCCCTTGGGATTTGAAGATCTCGTTCCCCAATCATCACACCTTGCCAGTATCTAAAGGTGTGATTCATACTAAGCTTCCAATTAGCCAGTCAGTATGCATCCCACCTTGCTCAAAGGCAGGGTGCGATGGGCGCAGAAGGGCATCTTTATACAATGATTTTTCACTAAATTTTTCCCTGTTTTTGCTCAAAATTGGATCCTAATTCATCTTTTTTCTATGTTTCAGATATTTTTTGGATGAAGATGGTCATCACGTGGCGTGAACGTGAACATGAAGAAGAGGAAATGATTTCCTTATATGACCAGGGTACAGTTACTGCACTGCGAAACTGTGGCTTGCTCAAATTCTTCTGCCTATCTAGCATGAGGCAACAAATTAGTTCGTTGTTATATTTTCTTGATGCTTGGGATCCGATCAACTAGGTATTATAGACCAGAGGAAAAACTATTCCATTGACATTCAAGGACATTTATTTTCTGACGGGGTTATCAAGGCATGGGGCCCCTCTTTCACTATCAAGATCCGCCCGTGGGGGTGAATCTATGAGATATTATATTTGTCAGTTCTGTAGAGATGGATCTCAGCCTAGCAGAGATGGAAAGATCAATATTTGGGATGTCATTTATTGTCCCTTGAGGGCCATTTTATTTACCTTTGCTAGATTGGCTGGTAGCACGGCTCTTCATTTAGTAAATAGATCTTACATGCAGTACGCCCTGAAATGCTTGGAACCAAAGGTGTTCAACTGGTGTGAGGCAGTACTTCCTGTCATAAAATAACAACTCTCCAAGGTAAAGAATGTAAGATCCAAGAATTTTGGCTACAATTCCATATTGACTACTTTTACCTTGGAGAGGATTCCACTAATGCAGCCTCAGAACATTTCACTGGGATTGCCAACACCGAGGGACCCACGGGTGCAGAGATGGGTTGATCTCATGCCCAAACATGCTAGTCAGTCACAGACGTCCTTCTTCGATGCCTTTTTTGAGTTGTTTGACTGTCAGGAGATGGTCTTTTTGGAGTATCCATACATCGAGATAGATTTCCGAGGCGACCCAGATTTGGCGTTGCCAGCTGGCGAGCAGTGGAGTGCTCTAAGTAAAATGATTCGACCATATCTTTGTTTATAAATTTTATAATTTTTTTTGTGTTTTTAAATGTTATCAAGACTAATCAAACTCATGTGTGTGTGTGCAGATATTGGGCCAGTGTGACCAGAGGCACGCCCACGGGTAGCAGCTGACGTTCCAGCAGGAGTGGCTATAGGGAGGGTCGTCCTTCACAATCTGGACATAGCAGACACCCTAGCAGTGCTACAGGATCAGATTGAGGGCCTCACTCTTGGTATTCAGGATGTCATGACCGATGGGTTACCTCTGAGGTTACAGCGCCACACTGCTGGTGTGCCAAGTCAATGGACTAGACTCTTGTGCATGATTGCATAGGCGGCGACATGTTATCACCAGCATCATTAGTCTAGGATGCTTTTCTGCATTCATTTTTGAGCTTCTAGGTCATATGATTGATTTCGTCTTGGACACAAAACATTTTGTAAAACTATAAACAGTTATATATTTTTGATTTTCCGAGTTTTCATTTCGGTTAAGTTATGTAATCCTAATGCAAATGTTAATGTGAAATTTTTTCTTTACAAATGATGCAAATGTCTATCCAGCACATAGTTTGCTAATGAATCAGTTAATGTGTTTAAGTTTCTGGAAATGTGTTGATATTGAACGGAATCAAATTGTCTTTCCAAAATCCTGACTCTTAGGAACATACGATAAATAGCTGAGTTTCGAACAGAATAAATGCCAGTAAGTTGTAGGAGATGAGCTACGAGTCTAGCCTGACAACGAGTTGGCGTATGCCATGTGAAATGGTATCAGAGAGAAGTTCAATCAATGTATTATACTCAGTGATGTTGTTAGTCGATCAACCAATACATATCCCCTTGAAACTCACTAACTCACCGCTTGGAGCAAAAATGTCCCAGGCCACAGAAGATAGGTTCCGCATACTACAACTAGCTCCGTCGGCATACCCAAAAAATGGTTCCAAAATGTCTACCATCTGCAACAAAAGTAAAGTAGATTACCTAACCAAAATGACAACTCTAAAGGAAAACAAAAATGTAACAAAACAAAGAGATTACTATGCATAATCAAGCATACTAATGTTTAAGATACAACCCATTTCAGGGTTGCGACAGTGAAATCCCATCATAATCGACCAGCTCGTAGGCTCCTTTTGTAAATACTCATTTGACAATGTAGGGGCCCATCCATAATGGTTCGAACTTACCTGCTCCCAATTTATCAGAGTCTTGATCGTAAAGCAAGACCAGGTCACCTTCTAAGAAGACACGAGGCTTGACATTTTTGTCAAATTGTGCCTTGACCTATTTCTTATGATCTCTGTTAGCTAGCATGGTGTCATGATGGGTTTCATCCAAGTGGATTAGTTCCAAGAAATGAGCCTCTTCCTCTGAAGTTTAGGGAAGCAGATCAATGGTGAGCTTGAGAGATGGAATTTTGCATTGAATTGGTAAGACAGCTTCGAGACCATACACCAACTGGAAAGGTGTAAATCCAGTCGCATTTCTCACTGAAGTCCTATATGCCCACAGAGATGAGTACAGGATTAAATGCCAATTCCGTTTGTGGACTCCAATCTTTCTCTGAATCATATGCTTAAGGACTTTGTTGTCATTGTCTCAACCTATTCGTTAGCCTGCGGATAACATGGAGTAGAAATATCGTGGGATAGTCCTAATTTGGTAGTCAATTCAACCATCATGTGATTTCAAAAATGTGATCCATGATCTGTGACTATATCCTGTGGAACACCAAATCTAGAGACTACATGAATAAAAAAGAAAAGAGCAGTCATTTCACTGCTATTGTTTAATGTAGGCATCGCCTCGACCCATTTCGTAAAATAGTCAAAAGCGACTATAATATATTCATGCCCCCCGGCCAAGGTGGGGTTACATGTCATGAAATCTATGCCCCATTTAGCGAATGTCCCAAGAGCAACTACTGGATGCAGTGGTGCAAATGGTAATTTGGTTTTGTGATCAAAAATCTGACAAGCATGGCAACTTCTGACTGCAATTATGCAATCTTTGAGTATAGTTGGCCAGAAGTAACCATCTCGTAAGATCTTTTGTGCAGTAGTGTAACCAGATAGATGCCCCCCACACGCACCTGAATGGCAGTCATTGAAGGCTTTTTCGGCCTCCTCATGCGTGAGGCACCTTCACAGAACTGTATTGACACCACGACAGTAAAGTGCATCATCGACGATCATGTAGTCTTTGGCTTGGTATCGAATACACCATTCTTTAGAGCGAGAGGTATTAGGCCTAAAAGTTTGGGTTTGGAGATAAACCAATATATCTCCGTACCACATATCGCTTGACGATATCAAAAACAGAGTCTCCTTCATGATTGATGCTTTAGATGTTAAATCGTTGGACGACAATGGGAGGTCACAAAGTAGCTTTACGAAGATGAGAGACTTCTTTGATTTGGATTTTGTGAATTCCAGATCAAACTCTTGCAAAATGGCTATCCATTTGGAATATTTCCCCCCTAGTAATTGACGCAACATAATGTAGGTCATAAGGTTGCAATCTAACACAATGGTAGTTTTGCGAAAGAGAATATAGTGTCAAAATCTCTGTAGCACTTGAACAGCTTCTAAAGCTATCTTTTTGACATAAGAGTACTTGCTTTCTGTATCAGTTGCGGCTTAAATAATATACAAGATGTTCTATTCCATTGTCTTCTTATACTAAAACCATGGCAATGGTTGTATCTGTAGCTGTGAGATAGTCAAGAGCATACATTAATGATGCTTTTACTAAGGAACCTTTTAAAGCATCAAAGGAAGCTTGTGCAACCTAATCCCAGTGGAAGGGTACTCCTTTTTTCAAGAGACACCTATAACCTTTAGCGAGTTCAGCATAATGTGGAATGAACCTCCTCAAAAAGTTATCTCCCTTGGAGTTTCTGAATCTGAAGCAAATTTGAAGGTGGAGGCATGTCAAGAATTGCCTGAACCTTAAATGGGTTGAGCCGAATTTCATCCTTAGAAACTACAAAACCAAGTAATAGACCAAAACCAACACAAAAAACACACTTGTGCAGATTGAGTCATATCTTGTAGTGTCGAAAACGTAGAAATATGGCTCTCAAGTGCTGCAGATGATCAGTCCGCTTTCATGAATGAGTCAGTAGGTCATCGAGATATGGTTGAATGATGTGCTTGATGTTGTGGAAAGCGTAGTTAATTAACCTCTGAAAAGTTTCCCCTGCATTCTTCAAACCAAAAGGTAGTTTACGGTATTTGAATGTGCCCCACGGACATATAAATGTAGTCTTCGACTGGTCCTGTGGGTGGATATTGATTTGATTGTATCCAGAAAATCCATCCATGAATGAAAATATTTCACATCCGACACATTCATCAATTATCTGGTCGATGAAGGGTGTAGGGTAGTTATCTTTTGGACACGATTGATTTACATCCCTATAATCGACGCACACTCTAATTGTTCCTTGCTTTTTCATCACAGGAACAATGCTCGATACTGATCGGTTAGAGGAACAGGGTAAATGAAACCAGCATGCAGAAGTTTTTCAACTTCTACCTTAATGCCAGTGGCTTTCTTTGGGTGAACAGGTCGAAGCCATTGTCATACCAGTTTGACATTTGGATACATCTTGATTTCATGTTCAATGATTATCGAGTCAATGCCTGGCCTTTCTTCATATGACCATGCAAAGACATCTCTTAATTCACAAAAGAGAGCGCAGTATATTTCCAGTTCTGAAGGAGAACGAGATTTGCCCACATGAATATTCTCTACAACATTATGTTTGGTCGAGATATTAATGGCGATATTTTCTTCAATATTGGACATATTTCACTCGGAATCCACTGTATTTACAGTATTTGATAAAAAATAAAAAATTGAAGGATGACTAAGGTCACTTGAATAATCTTCATTGTTATCTTGAAGGTGGGAATGATGGTGGTAATCTTCTCACGGCATCTCTCTTATCATCATCGACTAAATGATTCCTTCATATGTAGAATGTATACGAGACCAAGGATCGAAAGAGGTACCATACTCTAGAGACCTATCTATCCAAACACTCGCTGAGTGTTGGTTTGGGTTCGTCGCCCAGGCCCAGAAAATTGATTGCTACAAAAATTCTATGGGGCTTGGGGGTAACATCTCGCGATGATCCACACTATCAAAATGGTCAGAGTTCTTCTTTATCTTAGACAATGTAGAAGAGATCATATGATAGGTTTCCAATGTGGCCACTTCCACCAGATTACTTAGAGGCGGGAGGGCAAAAGTACCCATTAAGGAAGGGTCTTTTAGGAGACCTACTCCTACATTTTGAAGCGATTGAGAACTTCCATGGATCAATGGAATGCTTCCAGTAGCTTGTGAAATATTAGGGAAAAAGATTAGTTGGTCAATGATTGTAATTCCACCTTGGAAGGGAAATGAAATCTTTCAAAACTATGTTGACACCATAGCAGCCATAGCATAAATCCAGGGCCTTCCCAGCGAGATATTGTGGACGAGATTTCCATCAATGACTTCGACCTCAATTTCTACTGTCTTGCACCCCAATTCAACTTGCAAGTTACTTAATATCCCATATGGTATGTATGTTCTTCCATCGAATGCTTTTAATGTTGTTGATGATCGCGACAAGGGTGGTGAACCTAAAGTTTTCCAGAAACTCATTGACATAATGCAGGTAGATGCCCCCCTCATCAATGATTGTTCTTTGAACAGTTTTATTGAGGGATTTTACCTATATAAGGAAAGCGAGTTGGGCCGATAACTGAGGTTCGTATCCTTTATGGTTAAAAGGCCACAAGATTGGAATCCATTGGATCAATCCCACCTATTGTTGATAAAAAAGCTTGCTTTTGGGAGGATCAATTCTACAGTACCTCAAGGGTCGACATAGCGGATGGCGATTGAGCCAAATTCTCCACTATATTATAATTTTGTGCTACTCGAGCACGAGGATTAAAGGTCGATTTATGTACTACTCCCTTTGGCGGTTTTATAGTTAATTCAGGAATGATGGGTGGAACAACTTCTGGTGAAGTTGTTGTCAAACTACTGGGTTGATCTGTAGCCTTGTTGTTCGACGACTGTGGATTCCCATAATATTTGTTCCTTGTTGATATCAAAGCATCATTTTGCTGTTTTGAAATGGATATCATAAGCACTTGTGATGTGGAAGCATGATCAATAGCAACTATATTGGTTTCTGTGTTTGGAAACAGATCAGTCAACACTGCCGAGGTACTTGAAGTTTTTAAAAATTTCGCAACCTCAGCTCGATGTGGACAATCTTTCATGAAATCCTCATCATTACATATGTAACATGGATAACGAGGTTTCTTTTGCCTAGTAGGTTTTTCAGAATATTTTTCAGGAGTTGAATTCTCTTGTTTCTTATTATTATTTTTCCCTTTCTTCTTGCCCCATGGTTACTTTGGACTTTTGCCTTTGCCAGATGACACGGCATTAATCTCCGAGGCAAGAGGTTTATCATTTGCTTTTTGACTAGAAATTACAAGGGCTTTACCAGATGGAGCCTTTGCAGTTTGCGTGCTTGAGGTACTGATCATGCCATCGCTAGCATGAGAGTCCATGTTCGATTTAAGAGGAGGAGGAACAGAAAATTCTGTTCTAGAAGCGTCAGGAATTTGATGTAGAGTGTGCCATATTGAGTATAGATGAAGTCTAAATATTGTTCACGAGCAATGACTTGCTCTTCAGTGACAACTCCTCCCTTCGCCACATCCTCTATAATAGAAGGAAATAAGGACTTAATAAACCACTCAGCTAGAAGCTGATTAGGAACATATGTCTTTACCATTCAACGACGGCGTCACCACTCATGAATATGATCAGAGATGTGAGTGGTCGTGGTCTATTTAAAATTGGTAAGGAGTTACTTCCCCGTTTCGTACCTTATGAGTAACTAGAAGTGGGTTAGAAAAGCAGTGGAAAGGGTGCTAAAGTTATCAAACGAAGCTCTAGGAAATTCAATATACTATTTCGCTGTCGGACCAGTGAGCATTCTCTAAAAAAGGCGAAGCCTAATCGAATCATCATTTAGGGTGTTAGATGAGCACCACAAATGAAAAGTCATTATGTGATTCAACAAATATTCACCTGGATTTCCATTGAATTTAGGAATATCGAAGGGAAGTCTATGAGGAATCGTTGGCCACCAAGGGGTGTATGCATTTGGATCATTCGTTAGCCAGTTCAAATCTGGTAATTCTAGAGTTGCTACAAAAGGCAACGGTTGATTCGGGTTAGGTGAAGCATACCCAGGATAAGATGGAATCGCCTGAGCAGTAGGTATTTGCATACTAGCATAATGTATTTGATGCTGGTAACTTTAATAAGGTTGTTAGTAACCATTATAGTGTGGTTGTTGATAACCATTTTGAAAATGCGGTTGTCCATTACCAACAAAGCCTTGTTTCTTAGGTCCTCGGTATGTTTGCTAGAATTTCGGTTGTTGATATTGTACCAGCCATGGTTGTTGGACCATTTTCTGTTGCCCAATACTGGAAGATTGACCAAGATGTGGGGTGATAATACCTGTTTGAGCCTATGTCATTTCAGGTATGAAAGCACCAACCTGAGGTTGTGATTGAACCGTAGAGACAAGAGGCTGTTGTATTGCAACCTAAGAGACTTGAGGTTGACATACAATAGGCAATGCTTGTACTTATGACATAGTGGGAATATTCAACACAGGTTGGATCAGTTGCATTGAATATATAACCCTTGGTTGTTGAGGCAGTATTGGCACCCAACCGCTGGATGTAATTCTAGTTTGACCTGAATTTTGTTGTGAACTCTCATATGGTTGTTCCCGGGGAGTTGACAATGAAAAAGCATACTGCCCTCCATATGGTAGTAGTCCAGTGTTCAAAGGATATATCAGTCTTTGAAGACTAGTCTGCCCAAATTGATACTGGCATGCAGGATCAATTTGCTGAGTTTCAACATAAGAAATACCAAATGGGATTCCGGATGAACAAATAGGAATAGACCATGTCATCGAAACAGTCCTTGAGTGGACTCCAGCTAGTGATAGATAACTAGTTGGGACAGATGGTATACCAGCAAACATTGTAGAAATGGCAACAGGAAGCTCCACTGTAGTTGTATCAAATGATATAGTCCTAGATGTTGATGGTTGCTCCAACATGTTTACTCTATCCAAAAGATTTCCTAGTGATTCCACAGGAACTTGCAATGAAGAATGATTAAAAGAACTAACTTCAGGAGTAGAAGGATATAGATGAATCCCAGTCCCAAAATGTAATTGGGTACTAGATGGAATATTCTCTCCTATCTCCTCTATAGCAATCAGTCCAGGTGGTAGACGTAGATCGTCAGGTCAGTAAAATATTTCTGGAGCTGAAGAAGGTATAGCTTCTACAATGATAGATACTAGAGGGGTGACACCTTCTAAATTATGGGACTCAACTTCCAGATGTTCAGGTAAGTGGACTTTAGTCTCTGGATCACCTCTAGCTAGAGTTGTTTCAGGTATAGAAGTGTCCACTGCTACACTAGGATCAGTTCTAATGTCCTTTTGTAACTGCGGAACTTTTTCTGTAAAGGCAGTTGTACCATAAATAATCAGAGTAACTGTAGTCTCTGATGATGTTGAAACACAAGTTTCAAATAAATCAAGTGTATTGGACTCAGTTAAACGAGACCGTTTTTCCCATAATGGCTTCGTTTCTAGAGTCAAAGATGGTTGACTCACTATTTTCCGTGAACGACGAGGTTTTGATTGACTTTCTTCCACAATTGCGGATTACTTGATCAACTCAAAATTAAAGGGAAAATGATGTTATTATGAATTAAATAAATTTTAAAGATGCTTTGACATAACTTTTCTTTTTCAATTTTTAAGAGTCGAGAAAAAACTAAGGATGACTCTAGTCCCCTTCGATTTTTAATGAGCCTAAAGTGACAAGTGCTCAGATGAACCTTTTCTTTTAAGGAGTCGAAAAGGAACGAAAGTGACTACTCTAGAAATATAGATAGAGGGATTACCAAACCAATCGCAAAACTACAGTAGACACCTTGGTGATAAATTAAAGGGAAATTACAAAGGACTTATGTACAGTAATCAATCTTCCCAAATGTTGTGTTTAGTGCATTTCAATCGATAGGGAAGCAGACACGGCTTCCTATGGATAAAGGATATGAGCCTATTTTTGTCTCCCAATATATACTCAACGATATGGGGAGCACAAGTCTGTGCTAGCACTTGTCATATCAAAGAGGAGGAATCACCCAACCTTCGATGAAAATGATAATTACTAGATTTACGACGCCAGAACAAATCTCTAGCCTAGACCTCTAAATGTGTTGCGTTAGGTTCCAAAGTGTTGATAAGTTCATTGAAATTTATTTTAGAGTTGACCTTGTTTAGAAGTTCACCTTTCAATGGTTCACCACGTGATGTAGATGTAAAATTCCTAAATGCAATCTACAATGATAAACAATCGTTGTTTATTTTTAGCAATGAAAATCCTAGCTACTAAGGAAAGAAGATTACGATTCTTTCAAACAAAGAGCAAAGAGCACACACTAAATACACTTTTCCTAAATCATTTTCCGCACATAGTCTAAATGCAAATGCAAATGCATGTATTCGTTTTCCATTCCCTTAATGTGAGGAATGCCATAAAAGAGAACTAAGTATAGATCTGAAACATTTCACTCAAAGCGACATTTCGACAATTTCTTTTCAAAATGGAAAGGAATATTAAACGACACTTTTCAATTTCGAATAGAAAATTATTTCGACACTTCAAATAACAACAAATCAAATCAAATACATGACAAAAAGTTCAATCGACTATCTAGAAAAGGAAAACTTTACGACACTCCTCTTTTTGACACAAAATGACAATTACAACACTTTTTGCACCAAAATGATAGATCGATTTAAGAAAATTTTCGACAAAGGATCGTAAATGATGGACAAATACATAAAAACATTTACTAATCCTAATCAATGGAGGCTTAACAATATAATGCAAGCAAGCTTTAGCAATAGATACTATTCATAAGCAGCAAAAACAACTAAACAGAGCTAAAAACAAAGACAAAAACCCCAAATTTCAAGGAGAGAAATAGGTTCAGTCAGTCATCGCACCAAGGCTTCACAGAAATAGGGATGCATCGCACCTGCTACACTCAGGAAGTGAGATGCATAATGGCTTCCAATGACAGACAATGCAATGGGCCAAGGAGTGCAACTGAGATGGGTTTTGGCTCAAATTTGTAGTTGGTTTCAGTGAGTTAAGCTGAGCTATGATGGACAGTAAAGAGAAAAGTACAGGGGTATGATCTTGAGAGGTGGCTAAGCTACCAATAAGGCACCTATAATGCTTGTAATTCAAATGTTCAATTCATAAACTTAATCGGAGATTGACTGAAGCAGCATTCATCTACTTTGCAATTGCAGATCAAGAGCAGTTTGAAGGCTATCTGGCTAACTTCAGGCTTCATCTATAGTTTATAAAGAAAACAACAACAACAAACAAACAAACTATTTGCTCCCCAGTGGAGTTGCGATTTTGTTTCCAGGAAAACTAGTGTCTTTTCCTAGGATTGAGTATGCTTTTTCATTGTTCCCTCCTGGGGAACAACCATATGAGAGTTCACAACAAAATTCAAGTCAAACTGGAATTACATCCAGCGATTGGATAGCAATATTGCCTCAACAACCAAGGGTTGTATATTCAATGCAATTGATCCAACCTATGTCGAATATTCCCATTACACCTGCTATTATCATTGTGTCACAAGTATAAGCACTGCCTGTTGTATGTCAACCTCAAGTCTCTCAGGCTGCAATACAATAGCCTCTTGTCTCTATGGCTCAATCACAACCTCAAGTTAGTGCTTCCATACCTGAGAAGACACAGGCTCAAATGGGTATTATCACCCCACATCTTGGTCAATCTTCCAGTTTTGGGCAATAACAAGTGGTCCAACAACCATGATTAGTACAATATCAACAACCACAATTCCAGCAAACATACCGAGGACCTGAGAAACAAGGCTTTGTAGGTAATGGACAACAGCATTTTCAAAAATAGTTATCAACACCCATACTATAATGGTTACCAACAACCTTATCAGAGTTACCAGCATCAGATACATTATGCTGGTATGCAAAGACCTACTGCTCAGGCGATTCCATCTTATCCTGGGTATGCTTCACCTAACTTGAATCAACAATTGTCTTTTGTAGCAACTCTAGAATTACTAGATTTGAATCGGCTGACGAATGATCCAATTGCATATGCCCCTTGGTGGCTAGCGATTCCTCATAAACTTCCCTCCGATATTCCTAAATTCAATGGAAATCTAGGTGAAGATCCTTCGAATCACGTAATGACTTTTCATTTGTGTTGCTCATCTAACACCCTAAATGATGATTCGATTAGGCTTCGCCTTTTTCAGAGAACGCTCACTGGTCCAGCAGTGAAATGGTATATTGAATTGCCTAGAGCTTCGTTTTATAAAATTAGCGCCCTTGCCACTACTTTTCTAACACACTTCTAGTTACCCATAAGGTACGAAACGGAGATGAAACTCCTTACAAATTTTAAACAGACCACAACCACTCACATATCTGATCATATTCTTGAGTGGCAACGCCATCGTCGAATGGTAAAGACGTATGTTCCTTATCAACTTCTAGCTGAGTGGTTTATTAAGTCCTTATTGCCTTCTATTATAGAGGATGTGGTGAAGGGAGGAATTGTCACTGAAGAGCAAGTCATTTCTCATGCACAATATTTAGACTTGATCTATACTCAATCTAGCACACTCCACGACAAAATTCCTGATGCTCCTAGACTAGAATTTTCCATTCCTCCTCCTCCTAAATTGAATAGGGACTCTCATGCCAACGATGGCGTGATCGGTACCTCAAGCACACAAACCGCAAAGGCTCCATCTGGTAAATCCCTTGCATTTTCTAGTCAAAAAGAAAATGATAAACCTCTTGCCTCAGAGATTAATGCCATGTCATCTAACAAAGGCAAGAATCCAAAGAAACCAAGCGGAAAAAAGAAAGGGAAAAATAATAAGAAGAAACGGGAGAATTCAACTCCTGAAAAATCTTCTAAAAAACCTACTAGGCAAAAGAAACCTCGTTATCCATGTTACATATGTAACAACGAGAATTTCCTGAAAGATTTTCCACATCGAGCTGAGGTTGCGAAATTTTTAAAAACTTCAAGTACCTCAACAGTGTTGACTGATCCGTTTCCAAACCCAGAAACCAATCTGGTTGCTATTGATCATGCTTCCACATCACAAGTGCTTATGCTATCCATCTTCAAATGAAAAATGATGCTTTGGTATAAAAAAGGAACAAAGATTATGGGAATCCACAGTCATTGAATAACAAGGCTACAGATCAACCCAGTATTTTAACAACAACTACACCGGAAGTTGTTCCATCCAACATTCCTGAATTAACTATAAAGCCGCCAAAGGGAGTAGTACATAAATCGACCTTTAATCCTCATGCTCGAGCAACACAGAATTATAATATAGTGGAGGATCTGGCTCAATCACCATCCGCTATGTTGAGCCTTGAGGTATTGCAGAATTTCCCCTCCCAAAAGTAGGCTTTGTTATCAGTAATAGGTGGGATTGATCCAATGGATTCCAATCTTGTTGCCTTTAACCATAAAGGATACAAACCTTAGTTTCCAGCCCAACTCGCTTTCCTTATACAAGTAAAAGCCCTTAATAGAACTGTTCATCGAACAATCATTGATGAGGGGGAATCTACCTGCATTATGTCAATGAGTTGCTGGAAAATGTTAGGTTCACCACCCTTGTCACGATCATCAACGACATTAAAAGCATTCGATGGAAGAACATACACTCCATATGGGATTTTAAGTGACTTTCAAGTTTAACTGGGGGGCAAGACAGTAGAAATTGAGGTTTAAGTCATTGGTGGAAAACTTGACTACGATATCTTGTTGGGAAGGCCCTAGATTTATGCTATGGCTACGGTGGTGTCAACATATTTTAGAAAGATTGCATTTCCCTTACAAGGTGGAATTACAATCGTTGACCAACTAACCTTTTTCCCCAATAGTTCACAAGCTACTGGAAGCATTCCATTGATCCATGGAAGTTCTAAATCGCTTCAAAATGTTGGAGTAGGTCGCTTGAAAGACACTTCCTTAATGGGTACTTTTTCCCTCCTACCTCCAAGTAATCTGGCGGAAGTGGCCACAGTGGAAACCTGTCATATAATCTCTTCTACATTGTCTACAATAAAGAAGAACTCTAACCATTTTGATAGTGTGGATCATCACGAGGTGTTACCCCCAAGCCCCATAGAATCTTTGTAGCAATCAATTTTCTAGGCCTGAAGCGGTGAACCCAAATCAACACTCAGCGAGTGTTTGGATAGACAGATCTCTAGAGTATGGTACCTCTTCCAATCCTTGGCCTCATATACATTCTATAGATGAAAGAATCATTCAGTCGATGATGATAGGAGAGACGTCGTGGGAAGATTACGACCATTGTTCCCACCTTCAAGATAATAAAGAAGATTATTCAAATGACCTTAATCATCCTTCAATTTTTTGTTTTTTATCAAATGCTGTAAATACAGTGGATCAAATACTGGACCAAAGTCAACAGGTTGAGATGGCAGTTGACCCAGTTTTATCTTTAGAAGATCCACCTTCAGAAGATACCATTCCCAAAGAGAATGAGAACGATACCATTCAAATTCTTTTTGTTACTTCAGAGTCCGATGAACTTGTGGGAAATCCACCCACTCCTTCACAATAGGAAGAGAATCCCCCAATTCCCACAACTCAAGAGGTTAATTCAACCATTTCTTCGGTACCCCCTCCAAGTAGTCTAGTCACTTCCTTTGGTTGGAATCAACTAGCGAGATCCCACCTTCCTTCTTATGTACCATTCTAGATCATAGTACAAGTTTACAAAATGATTATGTCTGGTGCTATCATAGATGAAGGGGCATCAGTGAGTATCCTTTCCTCAACTGCTTGGAAAGCACTTAGTTCGCCATCGCTTATGCCTGTTACTCATAATTTGACAGGCTTTAACAAAGGAACCAGTCGCCCGTTAAGGATCCTTCCTAAGTTACCAATTAATTTGAGAAGGAAAACCGTTCACTTGAACGTGATGGTAGTCCAAGGACCGTTAGATGACAATCTACTCCTTGGGGTGACTATGTTTGCAACATGAAAGCTATTTTCTCAACACTCTTTCGAGTAGTTTGGTGAATGTAACGAAGATTAGGGGGCATGCACCTAATTACTGTGACTAGTCTAGTGAATGTAACGAAGATTAGGGGGCATGCACCCTGGTCTACTTAGGTGGACAAACCCAGTTGAAAAGATAGGTTTCCCTATAGGTTATGTGATTGGAAGTGTTATCTCACACCATTCACCTTTGTCTATTTGATAGACAAAGCCAAGGAAGTTTTCACCAACTCGGCTAACAAAAAAAATCTTTCTTAACCGTAGTGATTTCCATATGGTTACCTGGAGATTCTCCTTTTCTCGATGTCTAGGGGCATGCAAACCTTTTTATGCAAGCAAAAAACGACATATTTCATTTTTTAGCTTTTTAGCTTTTTAAATTTAAACTTCTTAGGTTAGGTGATTGGTCCAACACACCATTTACATTTGTCTACTCTGTGGACGAAGCAAAGGAAGTGTTTTGTCTAAACTACGGACAAAACCATCCTACCTAACCTCAGTAGTTCCTTAGCTTTCTACTTTTTCTAGCTTTTTTAGCTTTTTAGTTTTGTCATTTCTCGCTCACATAAAAAGCAGCTAAGCAATGTTGACGCAAGGTTCAAGATCGTTAAAAAAATAAACCCGCCACTAATCATATGTTCTCCCCAAAGTTCAAGCTCATTAAAAAATGAACCCGCCTTCGGTAAATAACCTTTGTGATTGCCATAATATCAGTCTTTTGAGCCTTGGTTGTGTTCCTGCCATCACCTTCATTCTTTTGGCCGATCATATGCTTCCACTTGATTATTTACCTTTTTGAGGAATAGCCACGATGAGTGGTCCTGTTAGCCACCCTCTTCACATCACCATGTTTTGAGAAGTTCCAAGCTTACCCGGGACACCACTCGTTCCTAAAAAATGAGTCTACTTTAAAATCTTTTTAGACTCGTTAAATATGAAAATATTTTCAAGATATTGGCCTCTTCAGCTCGCTAAAGTGATTGGAAGTGCCATCCCTCCTGCATATTTTAATATTTTTTGGACCTGAGGGATTATCTAATGAAAAAGTTCAAGTGCTTGTCTTTTCGGCTCGCTAAAGTTATCGAAAAATCATCCCTTTCATATTATTTTATCCTTTTTTGGACTTAAGGGATTATGCTACGAAAAATAACTACTGGACTTTCCTTTTCCTCCCTTTTCAAACTCTCTAAACATGAAAAGGACCAAGTTATCCTTGTCGTTAAACTCGTTAAAAAAATAGTGACAAACCTGTCCACCTAGACAAGAATGAGTTTCACTGTCGCTAGGCTCACTAAAATGTAGCGACAGGTTTGCCTGAAGGGAAAATTATAGAACAAGCATATGTTATCCTCCTCAAGCTTGACAAAAACAAATAGGTACTAGTCAGTAATGACTGTGGAAAAAGGGAAGAAAGCTTAAAGAATTTTATTGGTATCAGGTCGCTCTTGAACATGACACTTTCACTCCATCACCATGATTGAGTTGGGTTGGGTTATTCTGTTCACCATTCATAACACTATTGGTCCTCCATACCATCCATCTTTTGGGGTTAATACTATCAATCCATTTCAGTGTTGCCAATATGTTCAAGAGAAGTCATTCATAGAATTCACCATCCAATTAATGCCTCATCCACTGCATATCCTTCACCCTCCATTTTTCATGACCACCATGCCTGAACCTTGTATCGTCAAATCATTTTTCACCTCCAGAAAATCATTTTCTTCATTCATGTCGTTGATGTGGGATACATTAAGGCCCTCCTACAACGGGTCACTTCTTGTCGACATCAGCTCATTATCCAAGAAGTTGGCATAGAAACAACCCTTTCAGTACTTTGAAGCTTGCATGCCTCAAGGGCAAGTTTCTCATTCCGGCGATAGGTTTACATTAATGGCCTTCAACCGAAAGATTTTATGTGGTGTTCGACATAGGATCAAATATTCACACCACGTGAATTATACTGCAATACCTTGAGGTTCATTATCATTATCGGTGATTCCTCTCGCGTTTGTTAACAGCCTACATTATTAGCTGGTAATCAGGTGATGTCTATCCATGTTCGACTTCAGGACATCTTTTCACATGGATCGACTTGTACATCAGGTGAAGATTGAACGAGATTGAAGACCCCGGATCTAGTTTCATCCATCTGAGCTGCAATATATTCAGGAATATAAAGACATCAAATGTACACAGAAGCTACATAGATGATCAACCAAGCTAAGGGATGATGACTCTACATATAAAGAATCACCAGTCTGCAACTGCAGATGATTATCTGTTATGTGTACATGAAAATGAATTTATAAAGCTGAGCATGTGAATGCCCGCCTTAGCTAGATCATGGAAAATTATATTATGATGATGTATTATATTGTATCTTATACAGGTCACTTTCGAGGTCAAATACCTTAGATCTTCATGATAAAGCATTTCACCCAACATCAGAAGATTTACGACTTCATGCTTTAGGGGGCAACTGTTATAGACATATTTGGGCACTGCAACCCCAATCTTATATGTCGATAAATCAAGGGCTCTTTAACCCCTAAAAGTGTTGTATGGAGGAAAAATCAAAGAACTTTATTCATAATAGAAGAGAGGATTACAACCCAGCTGTTTGATCCAGCATCATCCTCCCAAGATCAAAGACCTCTTCACCTCATGAAAAGCAAGATCACCCAACAATACAATGTTCCTTCTCAAAGACAAACTATCAGTAGTTCCTTGCAAATTACAAAATTCCAGCCTCTAGATCTCTCAGATCAGAGATCCATTTATAGATGTCTGCAAGGTTGTGAGTCACCTCTTTGTTTTTGATTAGTGTCATTCCACTTGTTGTTCTTGGTTCCACTTGGAGATTTCTTGGATCTCTTACTCATCCCTGGGTGAATTCAGAGAGTCAAGTGTCATGGGAGAAGTTTCTAGAAGATTCCATGAGCATCCACTTAGCAAACTATCTCAGACATTTGTCCATTCTCACTCATCGCACCCCACAGAAGGCCTCTTCAGTATGCATCGCACTTGGCTAGTGTAAGAGCTAGTATGCATCACACCCTAACAGTGGAGCAGTCAATATGGTCCAGTTTCGGCCAATTCTGAGTGGTTTTTTAGGTGGAACTTTTGGGGAATGATGTAATCAGTTGACTATGATCCTTTAGGGTATGAAACAACACTTTTAGGGGTTAAAGAACCCTTGTTTTATTGACATATAAGATTGGGGTTGCAGTGCCCAAATATGTCTATAACACCTCTTCCAGATCCCCGTGAAGAAATGTTGTCTTCACATCCATCTATTCTACCTCAAAATCAAAAGCAACAGCAACAGATAAAAGTAATCTAATAGAGGTTACCTAGGAAATAGGAGAAAAAATATCACCAAAACCAATTCCTAGCACCTAGGAATAACCTTTTGCTACCAACCGAGCTTTGTATTTCTCCACCTTTTCTTCTACATTTTTCTTCTTCTTGAACACCCGTTTGTTGCCAATGGGTTTCCTTCCAGCAGGCAACTCCACTAGATCCCAAGCCTCATTTTTGTGCAAAGATGCCATTTCATCATCCGTGGCCTCTTTCCAGAGTTTTCCATTCTCTGAATCCACTTCTTCCTTCACAGTTATGGGATCATCATCAGTAATAGATAAAGCAAAATTTGAACAGAAAGCATATGGACTATACCTTTCTGGCATCCTTCTTTCTCGAACTGATCTTCTCACACCCAGAGTTTGTGGCTCTTCATCTTCTGATTCCTCCTTTGCTGTAGAGTATGCTTCTTCCTCCTTTAGCTCAAAATCTATCTTCTCAGGTTCCTTTAGTTGGACTTCATGTTTAATAAAATATTTTACCTCTCTAAACACCACATCTTGGTTGCACACAACCTTCCTTGTTACTGGGTTCCAAAGCTTATAACCCTTTAAACTATCCTTATACCCAATAAAGATGCACTTTTCATATTTACTATCCAACTTCGTTCGTTTCTCCTTTAGAACATGTACATATGCATCATATCCAAATACCCTCAGATGTGAAAGAGAGGGCTTCTTACCAATCCATACCTCTTGTGGAGTCTTATCCTCCAACGCTGATGAAGGTGATCTATTGACCAGGTAACATGTTGTCTCCACTACCTCTGCCCAGAATTCTTGTCCTAACCTGGCACCACTGAGCATGCTTCTTGCCCTTTCCATCAACATCTTGTTAATTCTTTCAACAACTCCATTTTGCTCAAGTGTGCATGGAGTAGTCTTTTGTCGTGCTATACCACACTTCTTACATAATTCTTCAAATTCCTTACTGCAAAACTCTCCACCACTATTTGTCTTCATCACCTTTATCTTCTTCACTATCTGGTTTTCCACCAGAGCCTTAAATTCTTTAAACCTATCAAAGACTTCATATTTCTTCTTAAGGAAATATATCCATGTATTCCTCGAGAAGTCATCTATAAAGGATACATAGTACACAAACTTACCCAATGATGGAACCTTCACCGTTCCAAACACATCATTGTGCACAAGCTCTAATATATGTTTTGCCCTCTTACCACCAGAGGGGAAACTCACCCCATTCTACTTCCCATATACACAATTTTCACAGAAATCAAAATCCATAGAGCTATTACTCATACCTTATACCATACCTTTACCATGAAGTATTCGAAGGCCCTTCTCTCCAATATGTCTAAGCCTTTGATGCCACAACATGGTCTTCTCTCCAGAGACCACTAGATTTTCTCCTCCACTTTCAGGAACCACAGAACTGTTGCACCCATCAACAACAGTGCTACCTTGTAGCTTGTACAAAGTTCCAATTCGAATTCCCAGCATCAATACTAATGCCCCCCGAACCATCTTGCAGGTATCCTTCTCGAACATTATTTTTACACTTACATCATCCAGCTTGCTTACAGAAATCAGATTTCTGGCTAATGCGGGAATATGCAGAACACACGGAAGTGTTCTAACCTTTCCACCTTGCAACTTCAACTAAAATTTTCCGTGACCAACGATTCTAGCCTTCCTTTCATCCCCCAAGAAGACATCACCACCATCATATTTCTCATACTCGTAGAACCAATCTCTACAGGGCGTGAAGTGAAAGGATGCAGCTGAGTCAATCAACCATGCCTTGTGATCTACATGTGTACTTGAAGAAGCCAAGTACTTGAAGAATGACCATCATTAGATCCCTTTCCTTTATCAGGAGCTTTAGATTTATAGTCCCTTTTGTAGTGCCCTTCATTTCTGCATTTCTAGCACACCACCTTTATAGGTTTTCCTGGAGATTTAGATCTCCCTCTAGATTTAGACCTCCCACTCGATGACTTATTTTTGTTTCTGTTCTGGGACCATCCTCATACAAACAAGACATCACCATTCTGGCTCTCCATATTTTTCCATCTTATTTCCTCCGTCAGCAAGGATGAGACTATTTCATCAAACTACAAGGCAGTTGCATTGTACCTATTGCAATAACCAGACTATCCCACGAATCTAGTAGAGAAGACAACAAAATGATGCACTTCATTTGAAATTTTAATATCAATAGATGATAACTGAATTACCATAGTATTAAATGTGTTCAGATGCTCTGTCACTGAGTCTCCATCTTTCATACTCAGGTTATACAACTTTTTCCGTAGGAATAGTTTATTCACCAGAGACTTAGATTGGTATAAAGTCCCTATCTTGTCCCACAAAGCCTTCATCATAGCTTCCCCTGATACATGAAGCAGTAATGAATCTGAGACACACAATCATATTGTGCTCTTTGCCTTCTGATCCAACTTCTTCCATTCTTCATCGGACACTTCTGTTGGTTTAGTACCTGGATCTACCATGATCCAATGATCTTTATCCACCAACAGATCCTCCATCTTGAGTTTCCATAACTCAAAACTCTGACCATTAAATTTCTCAATCTCTATCTTTCCACTACTTACCATCTTCTTTCACCAAAAGAATCAATCTTGTAGATCTCCCACTAAACAGGGTCTACCACAGGCCTGAGCGAAACCCGTCCATAGCAAAGGCATCCCCTTGAAGCCAAAACAACTCTAATACCAAATGTAGGTTTTAACCCCATACAAAAATTACCCGCATACGAATTCTAAAACACAGAAAATAAACAATGCGAGAGCATAACACATAAAACACATATACATAGAGATTTTCCCCTAGATCCCAAAACTGGGACTACCAGCTTGATTTTTCATTATGTTCCTTTCAATGTTACAATACATATTTATACATGTCGAAGCATCCAATACCATGGACTGAAAACATCACGTCCAAAACCATGTGCAAAAAGCATGCACAAAACCATAGGTAGGTCCACCCAACCTAATATAGGGTCCAAAACCAAAAAATTTTAGGGCGCTACCCTGAACCCCATAGAGTGGGGTTACCTACACCCCTCAAACCCCCTATGACTCCCCCCACTACGCAATCGATGCAATGAAGGGGGGGGGCTCTGCCCCCCTTATAACCCCCTGGTTAACTACGTGGGTTAGTCATGGAAAGAATATAACACAACCAACAAGGTAGACTACCCAAAATGGGGGGTTTTTTTAAATGGTGAGTAATTTAATGGGGTCCCATGTAGAAAAACCTTTGGACATGTAGGCTACCCAAAATGGGGGTTTCCTAGGCTTATAAAGGTGAGTAGATTATGGAAACCCATGTAGGAAATCCTTCAGAAAAGTAGAATTCATATAACAGGGATTTTCTAGGCCAGGAAAGTTGAGCACGAGGGGGATTGCTTGGTAAAGATGTTTCTTTTTCACTGAAGACAGAACTTGTGTAGTAAAGATATGAGCTTGTTCAGTAAAGATGGAGTTGTTTTAGTAAATATAGAGCTTATTCACTAAATACAAAACTTGTTCAGTAAATATTTATTTTTTTGGTAAATACAGAGCTAGTCTCATTTCCTATTAAGTCAAAGGAAGTTAAGAATAACCATAAATATAAGTATATGGTTAAAGAATTTTCTGTTGAAATTAAGGTTTAATTTGATTCAAAAAAAATATGATGAAATATCATGACAATTGGATACTTGTAATATAGAAGAATCACTAAACTATACAGAAAATATATATGATGTTGATTTCAAGTAATATCATAGTAGCATAGCAGAAGCATAGTGGAGCTAAAGACTCTAGGGACTGGGCCATTTCCATGATATATGTTGTGATGAAGTTGTTGTGTTATTAGAGAAATTCGTAGGGAGTCCTTGGTTACGAGACTACATCAAGACTATTCTTGTGCAAGGAAGTCTTGCCAAGGAATGGACACCTAAGGGACTAAGGAAGAAGAGAAGAGGATACTTGAACTTGGAAGGTGAGTGACTTCTAGGAAGAGGATACTTGAACTTGGAAGGTGAGTGACTTCTAGGAAGAGGAGTATTGGGTTTAGAAATGCACTGGGTGTGTCCTAGGAAGAAATGAGTTGAATTTGTTCATTAAGAAAACATTGAAGATAATGAATGGCATAGCTAGTGTTGTCATTGCAACAAACACCCTCCAAAATATTGTCTACACTTGATTTTGGAGCTTCCTTGTGACCTTAGGATTTGTCGTTTCGAGATGTTCACAACCAATTCATTATTGGTTGATGTTTTTCTAAGTATCTAAGTATCAAAATCACTTACTTACACATGCTTATATTTTAATGCATTCATAAGCACACCTCTTCCAAGTAAGCCTAGCAGTTGATGTGTGTCCTTGAAAATTAGCATTGTGCAACCCATGTGGATATTACATGTGCAATTTTAGTTAAAAATATCTCTCACTCTTAATTGTAAGTGTATCATCATCCCAATGAGTTTTCTCAATTGTCACCTTTATGCACTTTGGTTTTCATAAGTGTCGCTTTCACTTTTGTGGCTGTCATTTTTTATTTATTTCATTTTCACACGTGTCACTTTTTCCTTCTCTTCACTTTAGCATTTGTTTCTTTCACTTTATTTAGCTTTTTCAATTGTTGTTTTCACTTTTTCTTACTGTTGCAAGGGTCACTTTTAACTATCTGTAGTCATGCATGTGCTTCACCTTAGTGCACCACTAGAGGTATCTCTAGAATGCACTTTTACATTATCTCACATATATTATAAAAATATACATTAGACACTCTCTCATAGATTAACGCACTTTCTATTTGCAATTGACACTTATGTCTTAACTTGTATTCTAAGTGTCGCAAAGCTACGTTTCAACTATTGCAGTTAGAAATAAGTGTCACTTTGTTGTCGTTTCAAGGTATTCATGAGGATTTTTGCTATTTTGCATCTCTTCACTTATGTTTGATGGTATACATGTGTATGAATTTGTGTTGGAACTTGTTTGTGTCATATTTTCTCCCTTCTTCCATTGATCCAACACCTAGCCATTTTAGGGCTTCCCTTGATTTTCACACTTTTCATGCATGAACCCCCAATGATTGGATAAGAGCATTACCCATTATTAGTCAACAAAATGGCATCCCTTTCCTCTTACAAATATGAGTTGTGCCATCCATAGGACATCCTCTTCCACAATCCATTACACAATCTTGAACTGCAGTCTCTTAGTATCCTTCCTACTTATCCTTGAAAATTGTGCCCAAGACTGATCCCTTATTTCTCCCCAGCGCATGATACAATTTTAATGGATATTGTAGCCTCTCTTGGATCACTTCTAAATACAATTGTGCACTCCCTTGAGCTTTCGTCTCTCTCCTTGTGCATCGTGCAACTTTTCTCAACAACTCATCAACCTTTGTCCACTAAAATTGCTCATTGTGAAATATTTACCCATTCAAGACCCCACTATGCACTGCAAATTCTCAGTCAATATTTAGTCCATGTTTGATTCCTTAACGTGCTCAACTATGCAATCAACTATCTCATTCCTTCCATAATTGTGCATTACACAATCACAATGAGTAAGCATGCCTCACTACATCCCTGACTCCCTCAATTGCACAATATTTCCTTCATGTCCCTCAGTCACTAAACAATGCACAGTCACAATTATTATACCCTCATTATTGCCTCTTGTTTCTATGCACTACACAATCCATGAGCCTCCTCCTCAATCATGTACATTGTTTTTCCTCAATCAATATGTTGTATGAAGAACAAGTTAGATTAGGAGATTTTTGGACTGACCTTTCATTGTCATGAGTGAACTTCACTTGCAGGTGTACCATCTCAACATGGAAAGGTAATGCTAAAGGAAGATGCCAAGTAGGAGTTACAAGGGAGCACTTGTGAAGAAGAAGCAGAAGGAAGAACCATCAAGAAGAACATGAAGGAATCTTAGACCAAGATAAGAGATGGCAACTCATGTTGGCTTGGAAGGTTTCGATACTCAGCTAGACTATTTGGAGGATGAATATGAAGTACATGCAAGACTTATCATGCATATATAAAGATGGTGTCAAGGAGATAATCTTGGCATAGGCACTCTAAAATGAAGTTCCATGTCATCATTTCCAAGTCATGGCTTGTCCGAGTGTCACCTAAAGAGTCTTATGTATCAAATGTATATTTCCATAGCTAGAAGGAGGTCTAGATGATAAGCTGAGACCATTGAGTTTGTTTTGAATCTCTTATTTTGAATGGTTCATTCCCAAATCATACTCCTAATATCTTTTTCTAATAGATCCAATATTAAACTTTCAATCCCAATGGAAGTTTTTTACAACTTGTCTCAATTAAGGTTTGATGGCAAGGGTGAAATATCCATAACCAAACATACATCACATTTTCTCAAGTTTTGTGAATATAATGAAATCTATTGTGAATACGTTTTTCACCCTCACTCTTGAAGGTCGAGTTAACTATGGTGTCATACCTTACCATCTATTTATATTCATTCGTTTGAAAAACACTTCAAGGAGCTTTGTCAAGCCTTTGATGGGTATAATTAACAAGATTTTTATGAAATAATTAATCAACTTAAAATGAAATCTAATGAATCAATAGAGGATTTTACTAATATATTTCTTCACCTGTTTTATGAGTTTCATGAAGAACATGAAGATATGGATTGGGATTTCTTCAAAGAAAAGTTTTAGCACTCTGCTCAAATCCCCTTGAAACAATCTGAACCTGAATCACCCTCCCAAATTTTATTAATGATGAGACACCTCCAATCTCAAAGGAGGAACCTACTATTCCTTTTTTACCTTGTCCTCCTCCCTTTTCATTTCCTAAAAAGGTTGTCTTTGGTGCTATTGTTGAAGTTGAAAAATTTGAAAATCTGATTTTTGATCCATTCATCCCATCCTGATTTTATCTCTTTGCATGAGAAAACTTTGAATGTTCTAATAAATCCATGGAGGCTAATGTGAATATTGATCCCTTTATTCCTAAAGATCACCAAAATTTTGAATTTAATATCATGGAAAGTAGTATTTCTTCAAGGGATACCTATCATCCTCTATCATGTACATCTCATGACCCTTTGTATCATGGTTCACTCTGCTCCATCAGTTAATTATTTAGATACTCTCAATTCTCAATCTGTTGGTCCAAGTTTGGATCTGGTATAAGGTTGTCACATTCCACGGGTAAATGGACAAGAGTGTGAAGATGATTTTAATTCCTCTTCTCTCATTCAAAATCCTCCATGTCAACATGTTGTTCCTTCATTCCTAGTTGAACTTAAATCTTGTGATCTCAACAATTAGTTAAAGGAAATAAAAGCTATTAATCAAGAGAAAACCTTGGGAAACCATCATTCTGATAGCAATAATTCCATTGATATAAATGGTGATATTTTCCTAGATACATCGGCTAATCTTTCGATTTCTCAAGAAAATATTCTCATGGGAACTTATTCCTCAACTAGCTATCCATTTTGCTCTACTTCTTGTAATGAAGTAACTCATGATGAAAATATTCCATGCTTTTTTAATTCATAATATAATGAGCAAAATTTTGAATTGACAGAAGGTGGTAAGGACACACATGATGAAGAAGAAAACAATCAAATTATTGAGAATCCATTTCATTCCTTACAATATCCAATATTGAATAAGGATAATTGTTTAGTTTAAGTTATTCATGAAATTTCTTTGATATGTATATTCTCAAAATCTAATGACTTGAGTAATTTATTTTTGGAGGTAGAAAAATCAGATCAAACCAGTGATATAGATGGTTTCCATCTCGATAAAAGTGATCTTGTTGCAGTAACTAGTAATAGTTGTCCACATACAATTTGTGATCTGAATCAACTCTCAAAATGTTCTTTTTCAACTTTAAAATTTTTTGGGACTTGTCATGGAGTCGAGGAACTTCAACTCTCATTGATGGTTATGTCAGGTTATTGCAATCCTGATGAGGTCTCCACACTAGGTCAGATCTGGGTTTTCTTGCAAAATTCTTTTCTCTACATTGTTTCACTGGATGTAAACTTGTTCATGAAATATTTTTGGTATTTCCGAGGCATTTATCCTAACTTTAAGATCTGTTTTCTGATCAGACCAAGGATTCTCCTCTGGTTAATTCATCTTTGTGTAGACCTCTAACATTAAACTTCAGATTGGAATATATATCTTTTGTGGATGCACAAATCTATGAATCCTATCATTTTGATTATCATGACAAAGCATATCATCAGTTGAAGTATTTTAATCTATCAAATGCTCGTGTGAACAATCAACTCCTAATATTTCCTGTGAATGTTCTAAAACAAGCTGTTTTGGCTCTAGTACAATCTATCATTTTCAAGGTTAAAAAATGCTTCAATAATTCAGTGGATCAAAACCCTCACTTGAAGATGGATATTGGATTTGATTCAACACTTCATTCCAATCTTTTTTTAGCTTGGTATCCCTATTGGTTTCATGAATTTATGATACCAACAATTTTTTTAAATTCCCTAAGCAATCATATTGTGGGTTTCATGTGTAATTCGATGCAAAGGGAACCAATCGAGAATTGAGAATCTTATATCTTAATTGATCCACTTGATCATAAGTTTTTCCTTAAAAGTTGTTTTTCAATGTATCATTTTCTTGTTGGTCCTTTTGATGTTAGTTTTTTTACATTTGTTGATCTCATGCAAGCCAAAATACTTATGATCTATCATTTCACTATTTGGATCCTTGTCAAGTAGTTGAGGCACTTCAGCCTTGGCTAATGGTTATGGCAGATTTTCAAAATCTTGACAAGGTCTCTGAACAAGATTTGGTCAAATTCCCTCACAAGAATATCCTTATGATTCCAATGCACTATTTGAAAACTCATTCTTTTAAGAATTTCATGGTTTTCAGAAGGATTGTTTCAAATTTCATGATCAAATCTATGATTGGCTAAAGCGATCCTACTTAGCAATCTTTGTTGTTAATAATAAGTTTTTATATTTCTTAATGTTTAATGAGGATGAAAACATGGACAAAGTTACATTCACGAGAAGCTTTCAAGGCTTTTATGATTTTTGTTCTAATTGAAAATGTAAGGTTGTAGACTACTTAAAGTTAGTTGTTATGACATATATTTCTGTCAGTAAGTGAAACCTTCAATTTCTTGTGCAATGTATTCAAATTGTTATCTTTACTTTTGCACATTGATTTACTTTTCTTTTAATCACTTGCATCTTTGTGTTTACAGGTTGGGAACAGCTTCGTTGGCTACATTTGTAAATTTAACTTCACTTAGTCTTGACCTTCTAGCCCATTAGGTTAAGAGCAGGTCTAGTTGCATGTTTAATTTCCTAGTCACATAGAATGTCCCTACACTCCCCCTTCCACATATAGTCTTTTCATTTGTTTTGTTTTCCCTCTTTTTTCCTTTCTATGATTTCATTTAGTCTTATGTTTACACTATCATATTGCTTTGTTTTTCTTGTTGTGTCATGTATTTTCTTTCTCGTTTTGTTTAATAAAAACATGCATGAAAAATTCCCTTGTTTGGCTTGAAAGACAATGTGGAAAATATTTGAAAGGGAAATTGTGATAACGAGAAATTCTTGGCTAGTCTGTGATCCCCTTATTTGTTTGGGTTTACATATTTTTAAATTCAATGATGTCTAGATGGAAAATACGATTCACTCTATATGCAAATCCTTTGGAAAAAATACAAAAATCTTATCTATTTTAGGATATCCATTCCTCACTCAACCTTGTAATTAATTGGTGTTTTGACATGTTGAATCAATCGAGTAGAGAAGGGAAAGGAGAAAAATTAAAACAAGCATATCAATTTCATATATCACTCAAATCCCTCAAACAAGGAACAACCTCTCTTGCTCATAAAATAAGTCACGATCCCTCTTTCACCCTAGAACAACAAAAATGTAATAAATGCCAAAGAATATTGAAAATAAAAGAAGGGGTGAACAAGAGAAAGGCTTCCCGTGTAGTGAGGTGAAGCAAGAAACTTTGTCATGGTACTGAACAGACCTGCTACTAACAAAGCAATGCTTGTGATTCCTTGAGGTGAGTCTGTTGGCGTACTAAACATGCTCACTAGCAGTGGAGCAACACCAGGAAATGTGCTTAAATTATGAACATCAAAAACTCGATACACTCATTATCGTTTTCCCTGATTGAAATAGTTGAGGTATGCCTAGCCTTGTAAATGTGTTTTAAGTTGAGAAAAGAAAAGAGAGACTATATCTGTAACCAAGATAAGTGGAAAACTCAGGGTAATATACATGGTGAATCAATACTTCCTGAAAGTCTAAGACTTTGTGCTCAAAGGTAAACTTAAGTAGAGAATTTGGAGCTCTTCATGTGTGTCGCAAAGTGTTGTTGTTGCGACAAATACCCTCCAAAAATTTTCCTACAATTGATGTTGGAGCCTCCTTCTAAAATTAGGATCTATTGTTTCAATATGTTCACAACCACTTCATGATTGGTTTATGTTTTTCTAAGTATTCAAATGTCAAATCCACCTTCTTACACATGCTTAGATTTTGATGCATTCATAAGTACACCTCTTCCAAGAAAACCTAGCAGTCGATGTGTATCCTCGAAAATTAAGCATTGTGCAATCCATGTGGATAGTTAGTGTGCAATTTCATTTGACAAATTATCTGACTCTTAGTTGTAAGTGTACCATGATCCTAGTCAATTTTCTCAATTTTTGCTTGTGCGTGCTTTAGTTTTCATAAGTGTCACTTTCAGTTTCACGATTGTCATTTTTTCTTTCTTTCACTTTCACAAGTGTCACTTTTTCTTTCTCTTTTCTTTAGTGTGTGTCACTTCACTTTATTTATCTTTTGCAAGTGTCATTTTCACTTTTTCTTATTGTCACAAGTGTCAATTTTAACTGTTTGTAGTCCTACATGTGTTGCCCATTAGTGCACCAATAGAAACAACACTAGCACACTATTATGTATCTGATTAAACGTATATATTATAAGAATATGTGCTAGACACTCTCCCATAGCTTAGCGCACTTTTAGGTTGTATTTTACACTTATGTCGTAACTTGTATTCTAAGTGTCACAAAGCTACATTTCAACTATTGCAGTTAGAAATAAGTGTCACTTTGTTGTCATTTCAAGGTATGCATAAGGATTTTGGGTATTGTGCATCTTTTGGCTTTTGTTTGATGGTATACATGTTGTGACTTTGCGTTGGAACCTGTTTGTGTCATGTGTTCTCCCTTGTTCCATTGATCCAACACTTATCCATTTTAGGACTTCCCTTGATTTTCACACTTTACATGCTTAAACCCCTAGACATTAGATGAGTGCATTGTGCATTCTTAGCTAAAAAAAAAATGCATCCCTTGCCTCTTACAACTGTGCACTACACCATCCAGATGGAAACCTCTTCCACAAGCCATTGCACAATCTTGAACTGTAGTCTCTCAGTCTCCTTCTTACTTATCCTTGAAAATTGAGCCTAAAACTAAGCCCTGTTTTTCACCCTAGCACATGGCTTAGTTTTAGTGGAGAGTGCAGCATCTCATAGATCACTTGAGTCTACCTCTCTCTCTTGCGCATTTCATATTTTTAGTCAGCAAGCCATCAACCTCTATCCACTAAACTTTATCATTGTGCAATCTCTACCAAGTCAGACCTCCACTATGCATTGCACATTCTCAGCCAGTAGTCAGTCCCTATCTCAGTCCTTAACTTGATCAAATGTGCAATTAGTTCTCTCAGTCCTTCTAGAACTATGTATTGCGCAATCATAGTGAGCAAGTCTACCTCAATGCCTCCCTAACCCCCTAACATGTTCAATATTTCCTTCTTGTCCTTTAGTCACTACGGATTACACAATCATAGTGATTATGCCATCATTAGTACCTCTTGTTTCTATGCATTGTGAAATCTTTGACCCTCCTCAATCCTGCACATTGTTCTAGCTCAATTAGTATGTTGCATGAAGAACAAGTTAGATTATGATATTTTTGGATTGACCTTGCCTTGCCATGAGTAAACTTCACTCGTAGGTGTACCATATCAACATGGAAAGGTCATGTTAAAGGAAGATTCCGAGTAGAAGTTACAAGAGATCACTTGTGAACAAGAAGCGGAGGGAAGAACCATTATGAATAACATGAAGGAATCTTGGACCAATACAAGAGATGGCAACTCATGCTAACTTGGAAGGTTCTAAAACTCACCTAGAACCTTTGGAGGATTGATATGAAGTACATGCAAGACCTATCATGAGTATACAAATATGGAAGCAAGGAGAGAATCTTGGCATATGCACTCTACAATGAGGCTCCATTTCATCATTTCCAAGTCATGGCTTGTCCAAATGTCACCGAAAGAGTCTTATGTGTCAAATGTATTTTTCCACATCACATGTGGAATCTAATTTTTAAAAATGATAAAATGTAAAATGTGTGGAAGCCCAAGGGTCCCACATGGAATGTGGAAAGTTAGTAGTAAAGTTCTAAAGTCATGTATAAGCTCAAAGGTCATCTAGAATTTGAAAAGTCATAATAGAAGCTCAAGAGTCATGAGGGAGGTCAAGAGTCACATGGGAGGTGGAGAGTCACCTCATTTGTTATATATACACCCTCATAGCTCAAGAGAAGTGACTTTGGACTTTTCACCTTGGCTTCTCTAGCTTGGCATTGAAGAGAATTTGGAGGAGCAAGTAGTGACCTAATGTTCCATTATTAGGGCTAGTGTGACAACATTATAATTGTATATCTTTGGAATTTCACGTAGTATATGAAGCTCTCATAGACGGTGCACTTTCATGCATAAGTCATGAATTATTATGAAACTATTATTTCATTGTTTTTGTTGTATTTTTATGTTAATACATATTAATGAAAATGAACTATTTCATTAACTTTAGTATGCATCCTATTGTTGTTACTTTATTTTATGATAATTGTTATCTTGTGAATTGCTTTGCAAGTTAATTAATGACTCCTTCCATGCTATTGTGTATCTCCTTTAGTATAGTACTATTAATTTTCTTCCAGAGGTGCACTCTTCCTTCTCCTTCAATGAAAGAACCTTATATACATTACAATTGCATGCCCCATAGTGTTAACTTGCTTGTTGTAAAGATTGTTTGTATAATCTCTTATGATGATAATTGTAGCCAAGGATAATTCCTAAGGATAATGGAAACCTACCCTATTTCTTTGTTTGGTCTCTTACTCCAAACGGTGTGGTCTAGTTTGGACTTCATACCGGGGAGACCCCTTGGTTGACGGATTTCCAGCACCTTCAACAACTAGATATAATAATTCAAGGCATGGAAAATGTCACTAATGTGATAGTTGTAGCTATAAAGCTAAATTATTGTATATCTTCTCTGTTATAGAACATTGAGGATGGTTTTCCTTTAAGGGGGTGGGGTTTGTAACATCTCCATGTTCTACCCCTACTTATTGTAATAATAATTGTGACTGTAACACCAGCGTGGAGAACCATGACTAGCCAAAACTCTAATTAATAAATCTATAATTTATTATTTATAATTAATTAATTAAACAACTAAATAAGGGACATCCTTA
>APFE030788372.1:151889-165342 GCA_000404065.3 Pinus taeda
AGTCTAAGAAAATCTTGATGCTTACATCTTTTGAAATCTTTAACCCAAACAAATTTAATGTTTGAAGTCACTTGCTTGCTAGCTGGTTTGAAAACCCATACTAGCCAAATTAAACGATTGATTTTCTTGCAATCATGAGAATACCTTGCTAACAAAATTTTAATATGATGTGACTAGGGTTGAACAAGATTTGGAAAATTTTAGCGATAATCATTAAGAGATGGGACTGGGATGGTGGAAGGGTAGTAAATGCCCATTCCTATTTCCCCTTAGCAAATCAAGGACATAGCACCAAAAATCCAATTGTGTGCTCTTTCAGAACACATTAGGACACAAAATAAAACACACACACACATAAGAAAAGGGTGGGGGATCGCTTTCTCGTGTTGTCTCTCTTGAGGACACTCTCTAGTTCATGTTGGCTTACCCTCATTTCATTGTGATCTTTGTGGTGGGATGATTCAATTGGAGTCCCTTGACTATGTTGGAGACCACTAAATTCTTGTATAAACCTATGTTCCAATGTGAAGAGTAGAGATTGTATTAAACTATTGAATTTTTTCAGTTACATTGATGTACCACCCTCATAGTGTAATCAATCCCTGGGTTAAACCACTAGGTGCTTGCATTTAAACTAATGAACCACTTAGTGTCTACTAAGTTCTTACTAACTAGATAATGAGCCACCCTCATAGTTGAATCAATCCCTAGGTTAAACCATTGGGTGCTTTAATTTAGCCTAATGAACCACTTAATGCTTGTCAAGTAATTACTAACTAGATGATGAACCACACTCATAGTGGAATCAATCCCTAGGTTAAATCATTGAGTGCTAACAGTTAGACCGATGAACTACTTAATGACTACTAATTGCTTGATAATTGAGTGATAAACCTTCCTCACAATGGAATCAATCCCTAGGTTAAACCACTAGGTATTTGTAGTTATACTGATGAAACACTTAGTGCTTGTTAATTGTTTTCTAACTAGATAATTAACCACCCTCATTGTGGAATTAATTCCTGGAACTGAGAATTATATTACCCCTAGTGTTTACTATTTTGCTAATAAACCATTAGGTGCTTGCAATTAGGTTGATCACCCACTTAGTGTTGCTAAGTGGTTGCTAACTAGATGATGAACCACCTTCATAGTGGATTCAATTCATTGGAGCTGAGTAATGTACCCCCTTGGAACTTGGGTGAAGCCCTGTGTTTTGAAACTCAAAGAGTAAGTGAGTCTTCACGGTGCTCATTGCTAGAGAGAAGCTGATGAACCACTTGCACAATAGATTCCTTCTCTGAGTGTTAGACCAAATCATTGGTGTGAATTTCCCCTATGCAAGCATTTCATCAGAATATGGATCCAGCTCGAGGTTGATCAACTACAAGAAATATTGTTGTATAGTTATTCTATGGTTGGGTGAAGAGTGGAAGTCCCTCCTTCACTTACTATCCAATTAAATTCACTTGGATAATTATGTAATTGTTCATATTTTATTCACAGGTTATGATAACTATATTATTATAATGAATGCCAATATAATCATGCATACCCATGTTTGGGTGTTTGAATGTGGTTAATTACATTTAATACTAGCTACCTTGGATATTATAGTTTCGATGTCTAGTATCACCATAGAGTTTCTACTCCTTTTATGATTTATAGGTTATTGGTATGTATGGATGATGATGACAATGTCCACTTCACCCATGATATTTGTGGCCTAGGTTGATTTCCTCTATGAATCAATATTATGGATTGATTATAATTATATAGTGCTTAAAGAACTTCCCCAAAATTCTACATGCCATCCCCAAATTTATGGCCTTTGTAACACACCCAGAGGTGATTATAAGTCATACCTCATTCCCTAGATGTGGTGATGAGAGTTGGGTTTGAGGGTTTACCAAACATTTGTAAGAGTGACATTTCCCTAAGGTTTATAAGTTCAACTTATATGAGTCATAAGATAGCAAGAAAACACTAGTACCCATACTCACTTGACCACTTAAGCAAGTATTCTTAACAAATCTATAGTGATTAAAAATGTACTTTTTTTCCAATATTTGTTATTTTTCATAATATTTATTATACAGCATCTCAGTCACTAGCAAAGGCTTAGTTCTATCTTATTTATTCTTATATTTTTACGGTGGCATGTACTTTAAGATCTGATATCACCACCTGGATTTGAAAAAGTTGTATAAAATCAAAGTTGGATATGAGGGAAAGTAGGTGTTAAGCAAGAATTCCAAGTCAATTCATACATCAAACTAATATTTTTAAACACACCACTCAGGTAGGTAGAGCACAACTAGAATGAAAATCTGGTGGACAGTATAATGCATCATTTATCTCAACAATGAAACAAGTCCTTATTGGAATGGCTTCAAAGGTATAACCCTTCAACAAATTCAAGACATTATTTTACTACTCCAATAATAAACTAACATGTGCAAACTATCAATAGACTTAAAACACAAAAACCATGTACACATCACACAACAAAGCAAGAAAACTTTATATAGACTTTTGTTTTGCTCTTTGTGGAGATTTATCAATTTGGCTAAATTATTTAACAATACATGGGCTTAGAAGACAACCCAAGTTGTGAATTCAAAATATTTTCTTAACATTCTCTCCTAGACGTAAAGAAAAATCCACTCAAAAGATGGAATAAATAAAAAAAAAATAGTTGACATAAATTTTATTGGGCCCTCGCACTGATCTGGTATACCATATAAGTGTGTCAACTAAAATGTTAATCTGACAATTCAAAATAGTGACCTATTTTTTTATGTTGTTCATTTCTAACAACTATTTGAGGTATGCATCTTAAATATGTTTACAAACCAACAACCATATTATTTACCAGATTGTTTAAGGGATATAGAGATGAATACATAGGTAGAGTTTATATGCCTCATTTTCCCTCACAGGGTTTATGCACAACTGATGATTTCCTCTTTCCATGCATTGGTTGGGTTGTTTCATAGCTAAGGATGTTTACACAACAGAAAACTAAGGATTAAATAACCTTGGGACAAATCACAGTTTGACTGCATGGAATTTGTCCAAGTTTGGTTACAAATTTAACTGTAATTCGATATTCCATGTATTGTTACAAACTGCATATATGAAATATATATATAATATTTGTTCATGATCATGTTTTCTTTCAAGAAGCCAAGTCTATTTACAAGAATAATTGCAACTATGGTAAGCACCAATAAAATATCACAAATATTTCCAAAAACAAAAATACCAGATATCATAATTCTGGATGACAACTCTTTTGTGTAACCTAGGTTTTGAGATTCAGTTAACATTCAACACATTATAAAATAGAGGTGGGGTTTTCCAGCCTATATCATTTGACAACAGAGAAAAAGTCTACCTTGCTTCTTAAATTGTATATTTGCAACACTGTTTTAAATAAATCACATCTCCTATATGTGAGCCTCTACATGGTATTGTAGAGAAATTTTCATCATACATCATTGCAAAGAATAGGTTAAAGCTAATGTAAATAATACAATTCTAGTATTGAAACCATAAAATGGTTAAAATACAATCTTAGTTCAGGTTATTTATTTGTTAGGGCAAAGAATCATAAGCTCAACATTTTGTTTAGCAACCATTTACTTAGGAAATAGCGAGTATCAAATTCTTGTGAAAACGTAATTGTATCATGTATATTTTATTAGAGTCGACACCATGGGTATATTCTCAATAAAAGTATCCCTGCCCTAATTCCAAACCATGGTATATTCATCTTATTTGCAAGAGATGACTCGCGGTAATTCCAGGGTGATTACTCACAGATAAAAACTAAACTTGATACATCATTCCAACAAGCATAATAACCAAAACATTTATATGCTTTAGATCATAGACTCAGATATTATATTATAGATCATTATACATGTACAGTGTTAACAAGATGTATTAATTTTAACAGTCTTTGCTTTACACATACTCTAGCATGTGAATATTAAGGTAATGGCTATTGGGACTATTAGGTTCTTATACCAACAGAAGTCATAATTTTTAATGACTGAGATTAAACCTTGTAATATTATACATGCCTTTGATTTTGCAAATGTTTTCCATATTCAAAAAATTAAAAAAGGTAAAGAGGGTATGTCCTAAAAGAATAATCAAATGACAAAAAGAACAAAAAGGTCAAAAAAGATGAAAAATATGAACCCCAAGAAAAGGGAAAAGACCATGAAAGTGAGCAAGCCAAAATGCCACTCCTATTTACTTTTTGTGCATAATAAATGATTGTGTGTAGTTTGTAATTCTTGCCACAATCCATGATAGTCAAAATGTTTAAACTTGGCTATTTCATGTCTGTAGATAGAGAATAAAAATCTGGCCAAACAATGTAACCTTGGCAAATAATTAGATAGGTAGAGTACATAAAAGGAGCTCAACTATTTAATCTGAGCCCTTGGATGTAACAAGGTTAGATTTAGTTAGTTTACTATTGTAAAGAAAAGAAAAATATTTGATAAGGGTTTGCTAGCTCAAATGCACCCTAATAAAGTGAAGTAAAAATGGTAGGATGAGTAGATGGCTAAGTAAAATAAAGGTTGCAGAAGTATGATGATTGATTAGACAAAAGCACATTCATCATCTTTCAACATGTATTCCAAATGTGAATGGGAAATCAAAAATGCAAATGGATTTCAAAGTCAATTAATTAACTTCCTCCATTCATTTCACCTTTTACTTGACTAATTTCCCATAATAAAGTTCAAAGTGCTCAAAAACCTTTAAGTCAAAGAAGCTCAGAGCATTTCTCTGACTTTTGGAGGGACCAGACCCTCAGCTCAATGACTTAAGGACAATAAGTACTAGATTCTCTCTCATAAATTCATCTCGCTTCATCCCCCCTCATTTCCCTAGTAAAACCCCTTTTCCTAAGGATAAAACACTATTTGCCTAGGGAAAGTAATCAACCTCATGAAAAACCCCTTTTTCCCAAAAAACCCACAAAAACACATTACCCTAAGTATTAAATGTTAATATGCAAAAAACATCAAGTTCACAAAAAGAGCATTTTCTTATTGATTTTTTCCCTTTTCCGCTCATCTTTTCATATTAATTACTAATTTATTATATTAAATCCCGATGAAAACCCACTAGCTCGTATATATTTAACTCCTCTATGTAAAATAACCCCACCCATTAATTTAGTTATAAACTATAGTACTACCCCTTATCCCTCAAAAAAATATTAAAACCCTGCCCTCAGTCATTAATCCCGCCTTAATCCATCATTAACCCCGATACCGCCGCACTTAACCACCCACCGGGTCCCCCCACTAGCCTCTGTGTAGCTTCCCCCCCTGATCACCATGCAATCGCTTCCCTCCACATCTGACGGCCCTTGTCCATATCAAGCTAGGCCATATTCCGAACGATACTCGCCCAATAAAGTGGCTTGTCCATGAGCCCCCGATGCTACATGTCAGTCGATGAGTGGAATCGGGCAGCCTCTCCCTAATACCATCGAGCACCCAAAAGCAGTGTAATAGAAACCATTTACCGCCTGCCCACTACATGACAAAATGACCACTATTCACCCCATACCCGCCAAAATTGAATTTTGCGCATAAAGCCAAAAAAGCCCCAAATCATTTGTTTTCATTGGAATTTCAACTGTAAAACTCTGAAATTCATGCATGCACCTGCAAACATCGAAGTCATCAACCCACGTCCAGTTGCACTCCAAAGACGCCACAGAGCACCCAGTTTGCTTTCCAACCTACACAAAGCCCTTTCGACCATTTGTAATTACCAACCACCCTATTCAAAGCCATTTTACCTCAATCCAGGTATTTAAGCCACAATTCACCGAAAAACCCTGTCAATTTCAAAACCAATTACTAAGTGTTCTTAGTTAAGATAAAATTAATTAAAGAAACTCAAAGAACCCAAGCCTACTCAGTGCTAAACCACCATTGCTCTAAAACACTGCAAATTACCTCCCCCATTCTAAAATCAACAAGAACTGAGAATGGCTACCCCAATTACCATGGATGTAAGACCTGTCACCACTCCCCATCTAGACCTAGACCACCTTCCCTTGGCTGATAAGGATTTCCAGATAAAGGACACCTCTGTCCAAGAATCCCCACTCAAAGTATATTGTCAAATTAGGGATAGATACTTGAACCATGCAGATGAAATTGGTCTTTGGGAGTCCAATTTTCCCAAGTACCAGTTCCCAGAAGTCCACATTTTCCCAAAAATTGTCCACTACTGTCATGCCAATTATTTTCCTAGTCAAAGAGCAGTCATGTCCCCAAGCCAAACCATACTTTTCACCATCACTCCTGAATCTATAAATGAAATTTTACAACTCCAACCAGGGAAAAATCTGACCCTCTTTCAATTGGAAGGTTATTATACCAGTTCCCCAGGCTTACCACTACAAAACTAGCTAAGATGTTCCAAACCTTCATTAAAGAAGAAAGACATATCCCAAAGGATCCTCCTCCATATGTAACTGCCATTTTTCCCCATTGGGTCAAGACATTGTAGCCATGATGTCTAGTGTCCTAGGTTATACCACTAGTGAATATATTGACAAAATCATCCTAGCTTTCATGTCCATATACACTCCAGGGCACCCTCCTGTTGTTATCTATGACTATGCCCAGTTTATAGTTGATAGGATGCATGACTAGTTTCTTAGAATGAACAATGAGAGAGTCTTCAAATATTCCTCTGTTTTGTACCATCTTTCCTATATTACCAATCAGATAAGTTCCCATTCACTCTTCAGAAGCTTGACACAAAGGGTCAGCCCAGATTAGTCATTTTTTGGACCCCATTGATCCACAAATATCACTCCCCATATTCATAGGCTGACTTTATTGACCTATTTGTGAATCCAATTGTGACAATGTTGACAAGAAGCCCTCCTCCAAGAATTAGTTTGGACATAAAAAGGATCCTGAAAGTGTCAAAGCAGTCAAAGGTAAGTGATTGGTACTTATACTAAAACCATACTGAGATCAGAATCTATGGTTGCATGTTGACTCCATACAAGCTCCCAAAATACCTCCCAATGAGGTTATTTGCTTTAGAGTACTAGAGGCATATTATCAATGGAGATGAAACTAATTTTGTCAATGCAAAGAAGAAGGAAAACTTTAAAATAAAATACCAACTAGGCCCCTTCATATGTAACTCTAGGGAAGCAAGCAAAGAAGTAGATTTGATATTTCAGAGCATGAAATTCCGAAGAAGTTTTGTTTGGAGGTATGACCCTTTGGAATCCATTAGCAAGAAGAGACGAAAGGTCAAGCTAGGGCCTTTCATCCACTATCCCATACCTGAGATTGAACCTTATGCCAACCAATCAGAATGGATGGAAGGGACATTATTTGATCAGGACAACACCACAGTAGATATAGAGAATGCTCTAATAGATCTGGAAAAACAACTTGATGAGGGTTCTTTCCTGCAGGTGCCAAAGGAATTAAAGGTGCTAGACCGATTAGACATACCAGAGAAATCAGAAAGACCAGAGACAACCATGAGTACCCCTCTAGTTGTACAGACTCCTCTAAATGAGGAGAAAATCCTAAAGAGAAATAGGGAAGGAGCCACCACTTCAACAAGGGCAACTTCACAATCTTATGCAGAAACAAACCAAGCCAAAAGACAGAAAGTGAATCCTGTCTCTAAATAGGAATACACAAAGGAGACAACAGAGGTCACTAGTACAAAAGGAAATAGCAGCAGGCCTACCACTCCATCTAGAGGCATGCCAGAGCCTTCCACATCACAAACTCAGATGCTGGAAAGGCAAAAAAGTAATGAGGTATCTTATTTCAGAATACCTGCAGATAAGGACCAAGATATTAAGGAAAGATACAAAGAGATTAAGGCTAGAAATGAGAGGCTTAAGGCCCAAACGTATGCCCAATATCTGAAGATCACCCCAGCTAATCACACAAGGCTAATGTCAGCCTTTGATGTCAAAGAGAGGAAAATGCAGATGACTTTCATCAAGCCAACTACTCAGCAACCAAGAGCAGCATCAGATTTCAAAAAGGTGGATTTTGAAGTACTAGCAAAGGACTTTCATCCTATTGATCAGATTTAACTACATAAGAAAACAAGAAAGATGATTTACTCTACATTAACAGGGAAGGCCATTGCTACCCACCAATTACAGAACCCCCTGAACAATATATCAGCACAATTTCAGTTGGACAAGGCCTCCTCACAGGCCAAGGATACAAGGATCAAGTCCCTAGAGGACTTAGTGATTGAATTGGGACATGATCCCAAGGATATAAAAACTATAGAACAGTTGATTAAGAAGAAAAATTATGATATTGCTACACTTAAGAGGCAATTGAAAATACCCTAGCTGCATCATCCTCAAACTCTAAAAGTCTTAGAGAATCAAACCAGACATGAGGAATTGATGGACTTGGTCCTAAAGCTAAATGATCAACTTAAGGAGATAGAGAAGGAGTTGAACACTTTAATTCAATCAAAGCAAAGTGACCTGGCCACAACTTCTAAAATTGTCATACCCACAGTATCTACAGTAGTTCCTTCTGCACTGGCAGCATCACTGGCACCCACTGCTCCACCTACCCCAACATTGCCAGTAATAGTTGAATCTACAACAACAATAGGTACACAGGGAGAGAAAGCAGTAGAATTAGTAAAATCCATGGAAGAGATGTCTATCTAGGCTACAGAGATGAAGAGACTAAAGGAAAAGGTAGCAAGTCTGGAAACTAATTGTAAACTTGCCCAACTCTAGTAAAAAGAAGAAACACAAAAAGAATTGAGAATGGGTGAGAGAATCAAAATCCTGGAGAAGGATTTAACACTACAAAAACCACTGGGACAAACCAAATAAATGTTCTGGGCCAATATCATTGACTCTGTCAATGATATTTGGCGATCAATTCAAGTTATATTTGAGCAAACAGAATTAGTGAAGATAGCTACTGAATTTATCCAAAATGTAAAGGAAGAACTAGGGAATAAACCAGAGGATACCAATTGACTCATCCACTTCCTAAACAACAAGAATAGATATGAGCTCCATGAGCTTAACATAGAAGATAGGATTGAGGCCATTTTGGAGATTAGGAAGGTTCTTTCTAAAAGAAACCTTATGCTTAACTTAGAAGTGAAGTGCCATAACATGTAGGTAGCCATTGATAGATTCATGGATAAGTTTCAGATTTTGAGGGAGAAAGGTCTTCCCAGTCCTATGGTCATCAATGAAAAGCTCATGCCCCCCTAGACTATGGAGATAGACTAAGAAAATTGGCTAAGGAACAAGCAAGTTCTTATGCCATTAAATCCCTGCCAACAGGCAAAGTGTTATATGACACATTGGAGAACTTGTTTTTTCTAGAGCATGAGGTGAAACACTTGTCCCTCACTAAGCCAAATTTTTCAAAGTACATAGAGGCAAATGAAATCTATAGAAGGGTGATGAATGTAAAACTACCTAGTATAGAATGGTGGGAAAATATTCACAGATTTACTATAGTAAATTTACATTAGAAAGTTACTGCACAGTAAATGAAGGCAACTAGTTAAAACAGGTAAAATCAAAGCAACAAGGTCAAAGAGTAGCAGGGTTAAAGAGTATCAGTTGAAATATGAAAGTGAAGAAGATCCCAGCGTATAAATGCTACAAATATCAGCCAGCTTAAAGGGATCCAACTTAATTGAAACAACCAGCAACACCACAATAAAAGGGACAACATGAAGCAGTTCAACATTTATCTCTATCTTCATGCAAGAAGTTATTTTTATTCCTTAGATTAAGTCTCAAGTTGTTTTGAGATATTTTGTAAATATTTTTGTATATATACTTCATACTTCGAACTATTAGGGGTGGATTCTTATACTTCCAATAGAATTTTTTTCAAAGACTGTAAAAGCTTTTGTATCACTGACTGGGCCAGCATGCTAGATTTATGAATAAATATCATATATTTCAAGGGATTCATGTGTAAAGTGGAGTACAAATTAGTAATTCTCTTGTGTTGTTTTATCTCCCTTAAATTTGTTTCATAATATTAAATGTTTCAGAAGTCTGAATGTTTAACTTGAATATTATTTCAGAATTTGCTTAATTGCACTTTGTCTTACTGTTATACATTCTTAATGTTTTCTCTTAGACTATTTTAGCTAGGGAATTCCTAACTACTCCTTAGCTTTCATAGTTTCTCCTCTGGTATATAGTAAAGGATTCTTAAGTGCCCTTTTCTCATGATTCACTATTGTTCCCCCATCTTAGCCTCAGTTTGAGGATTCTTGATTGCCCTCTCACCCCCGTTAAGACTCATTTCACCATTTAGTCCAAGAATTTGTAATTCACTATGCTATCTTTCCCCTTAAACATTCCCTTTAGTTATTTAACTCCAGCTTTGCTGCCCCTTCTTTGACTCCATTGCCTAATGGCCTAAAGGCATCAACCTATCAGCCTGTTTTAAGGATTCCACCACCAAATATTCATACAAATCAAACACCCGCCCCCCCTCCCCACCTGGAGCTCTATAACTAGCCTAATATCTAAGCAAGCATAGCTAAATTATATAGAGAGAGCCCTCTCTAAGCCATTGGTTGGCTAGAGCCTATGCTTAAAATTTGGTTTGTGGTTACCTCAAAGCCTTCCCTTCTTCTAAAACTTCTAAGGAAAAGTTTTGAGTGATAACATAGTGGTGACTCCACTAGGGAAGCAAACCTCAGTCTCCTAAAGCTTTAAGGAAATCTTAATCATCATCTTGAGCCCCTTAAAGTTAGTTTCTAGAGAAGTTTTAAAATTTACACTAAACAACATTTAAAAAGTTATAATTCTGGCTACCAGGAAAACTCATTATACCAGGGCCAACCCAGATCCAAACCCTGTAGTTATTGTGGATGATCTAGACAGAATTATAATAAAATCCAAAAAAGAAGAGAGTTCAGCTGATAAGACACCATTAGTTAAACCTAATTCTTGTCCTGATGAGTGGTTGTTTTTAGAAGATTTACCTTTTGATGTGCAATTTGATCTCTCGTTGTTTAGAACAAAATCTGAAAGTGTGCTTAATGAAACTGTTCTAGATCCTGATTTTATTGCAGACCTTGAAGTTGGAAGAGCTAATAAATCAATTGATGAATATATTCTGAATACTCCACTCTCATCCATTAATACTGCTCTGACTGCTGAACTTTCTGCTCAATCCTCCAACGTTATTAATAACCCTTCCATCACTACCACACCATCTATTATTTCTACTACATTTCATTCCACTAGCCCATTCATTCCACATCTCCCTATACAGCCTAGAATTTGTTTCCATCTATAGACACTCCCACTTCACCCATTAGCCCTTCAAGTTCACTTATAAATACTTCCATCTCCCATATACACACAACTGTCCCTTTTATCCCAATTTCGATTATAGAAACCCCTTCATCCATTATTAATATTTCAAGTTCAATTGTATATATTCCAAATTCAATTGTTAATATTCCAAATTCCACTGTTAATACCCTGGTTTCAATTGGCAATCTTTAATTTTCAACTGTAAAATATTTCTAGCTCATCCATCTCCATCTCAACCCAAACTAACCTTCCCTTGTCTCCAAGCCAAGCCAAGACTTTAGCCATGGCCAATAGATATGCCCCTTTAGTGTTACCTGGTCAGTTGCATGACCTACCACAGGACTACCAAAGCAAAATTCAATTATTTGATGCTACAGGCCTATACACTACTCAGCAACAAGTTAACAGAATTAATGATTATTTTGAGTTACATGAGATAGATGATGCAAATGTAAGAATGAGACTTTTTTCCCAAACATTAGCTAGGGAAGTTAGAACCTAGTTTAGAATCTTAGCTGCTGGTAGTATTATAGATATGACAAACTTTCATAGGATGTTCATTGAGAGATGGGAGAGGAAGAAGAACCCATTGCAGATACTTTATGAGTATGAGAACATTAGGGAGGTCCTAAAGAATCAGTTCAAGATTATTGCACTAGGTTTAATAGCACTTACAATGCCATTTTTGCCAACCTTAAGCCTCCTCCTGATCTCACAATAATGAAGTTCCCTGATGGTTTTGATCTAGATATGGCCTACCAACTTAGGGAAAGAGAGCCTGCAACCCTAGAGCAAAGCCAAACTAATGCAGTAAAAGTAGAGGCTAATCTTTTAGCCAAAAAATCCCGAGTAAAGATAGAAAGGAGAGTAGGATTTGTTGATGAAGCTTCAACGTCTAATGGTAAGGTAGACCTTTTGACCAAAACTATAGAAAGAATTATGGATAGACTCGACAATATAGATAGAAAAACATGGGATGATCAACAAGTACCCCTAGTTAGGAATGCTAATTTTAGAAAAAAACAAAATAAAAATAATAAAAAAAACACAGGAAAGAATGGACCTGATCAAAACATTAGACCCCCTTTTCAAGAAAACTATGTAGAATCATTTGATCTTAATGATCCAGAACAAGATACCCAAATCAATCTAATGGGATTAGATGATCAAAACCCTGTATTCCTCTCCCAGGATGAGGAAGAATTGCATATGCTCCAACAGATTCAAACCCATTCTGGAGAGCCATTTGACTTTAAACATGGATATAACTTTGCCATATTTGAAGTGCACAAAAAATATAATTTGAGAAGTAAAAAGAATGTTGGTCCTCCTTACCAAACCAAGAAAACAATGGCAAATCAACCCAAAATAAAAAATAAAGTTCCTATTTCATAAGTGCTTAAAATCATCCCTAGACCAAACCAAAATCCCCCTAGTCCCATCATTGAAGAAATAATTTCCAATCAACCCTTTGTTGGGCAGCCATCCACATCATGTCCACTCAAAGAACCAGAGAAAAACACCCATAATGCCAAATCTGAAAGTACCCATAAGGAAATTCCAAGTAAACAAAAGGAAGATAATTCCATTCAAAACCCTGTTCCAGAGGTCTAAAACTCTTCCTCATCATTCAATTTGGGAGCAGAGATATCCAAGATGAAAATTTCAGTCCCTTTGATTGACCTAGTTAAAAACGAAACTTACAAATCACAGGTAAATCAGACCCTGAACATTACTGAAAATGAAGAATCAGTTAACTTGTTTGGTGATAAACCAAAATTAATATTTGGACCAGATGTTAATGGAAAACCACAAGAAGGAGGAATTCCCCCTTTTTACATTATCCTTAATATTCATGATAAAATACTACACAATACCATGTTAGATTCTGGGGCTTCTCACAACCTAATGCCAAAAAAAGTGATGGAAAAATTGAAACTATACATTACTAGACCTTACAAAGACTTGTTCTCCTTTGATTCTGTTATGAAACCAGCTCAAAAAAGATAGAAAAGATAGATCAACGCCTTAGAATTCAGCCTCTTCGAGGGGGCAACCTCCTTTACATTACAT
>APFE030788372.1:168798-199078 GCA_000404065.3 Pinus taeda
AATAATAATAATAGTGGGCTTCTATGGGGCTCAATAGTAAAAATATGGGCACTACATGGGTACATCAATATAATAAGTGGGTTGTACTAATAACAATAAGGGGTTACTCTAGTAGTATAGGGGCCTAACAGATTCAAGTCAAGTATAATGTCTAGGGTTAATCAAAGATTTGTGTATTACTTTAGTCCAATATCCTGCTAAGAGCATCCTTATGGACATTGTAGTGGCTGATATCCCACCAAAATATGGCATGTTGTTGTCTAGATCTTGGGGAGCCAAGCTTCAAGGATCCCTCCAACTAGATATGTCATATGCCACAATTTCTGTGTTTGGACAACCCAAGAAACTGTACAAAGAAACTTTCATGAAATACCTGGTAAGAAGTCAAGATCAACCTCAAAACTATCCCATCTACTCCATGCATTGAGATGTAGACTCTTTTATTATGTTTAACATTGATCAAACACCAAACGAGACCCCTATTAGTGTTGTTGCAGAACCAAAATAAATTGCAGTTTCCTTTGCTAATGAATCTAAAGAAACTTCATAATTGTGCAAAAAATAAAGTAATCAGGTTGCTAGAAATAAAAATAAATGGGATACTAATGATGAGAACTATGTACATGAAATATTATGGCATTTATAATTTGATGGCTCTATAAATAAGTTAGGAGCAAGAGCAGGAGTATGGATTTATAATTTAGAAAATAATCACTCAAAGGGCCATGCCTATAGGTTAAATTTCATATGTACCAATAATATGGCCGGATATGACGCTTTGATTCTAGGTATCAAGGTAGTTAGGAATTTAGGTGCTCAAAATTTTTTAGTCATATGAGACTCAGAGTTAGTTGTAAATCAGATTAAGGGTGTATATATGACTAAAGAAACTAGATTAGGTTATTATAGATGAACCATTGTAGAAATACTCAATACTTTCCTAGAAACACGGCTTGTAGTAGTTCCTAGGAAGCACAATATGCAAGCCCATAGTTTAGCAATGTTTGCTAGTACCTGCAGGTTACCCTTCCAACCTAACCATGAGTACACTGCTGAGGTAAGGCACAAACCTTCAATCCTAGATAATGTGCAGAACTGGCAAGTATTCTCAAATGATAGATAGATAAACAAATTTTTAACTTTAGAAGAAGACTTTGCACATAGTAACATAGACACTAATACATCCATAGATCTTAACTCTAGGGATGATGTAATAATAAATGAGCTAGAAGGTAATGAAGTAGATAGTTTTAATCCCACTAAATTCATAAGGTTGGATATAGACAACCTAGAACAGGTTGAGGTTGATGAAATAATTAATGATGAAAATGAAGTAATCAATCTCAAGGATAATTTATTACCAAAAGGTTTAACCCCTCTGGAAGAATTATTCGATTCAAATGATGTTCCTAGGAAGCATAAAATGGAACCATTAAAATCTAATATTGAAGAGTGTAATATAGGCACTACAGATAATCCCAAGCTAATCAAACTGTCAAAGTCACTCCCTTTAACAGAAAAGGTGAAATATATTGAGTTATGGAAAGAATTTTAGGATGTGTTTGCATGGAGCTATGAGGACCTTAAATCCTATGACACCAACATCATCCAACACAGAATTCCTCTACAAGAAAATCAAAAACCTTTCAAACAAAAGCTTAGGAGAATTAATCTTGTCTTATCACCTTCAATAGAAAAAGAAATTAATAGAATGTATGATGCCAAAATAATTGCACCAATAAGGTTTTATGAGTGGGTCTCAAACTTGGTCCCAACCAGGAAGAAAACTGGTGAGATCAGACTCTGTGTAGATCTCAGAAACTTGAATAAAACATCACTTAAATACAACTACCCTCTTCCCAAAATGGAACACATCTTACAAAGGGTATTTGGGTTAACCAAAATCTCATTACTGGATGGGTTTTCTGGTTACAATCAAATTTTCGTTCACCCTGACGACCAACCCAGAGTGATTTCACCACTCCTTGGGGCACCTTTATGTATGTCAAAATGCCTTTCGGGCTAATGAATCTAGAAGCCACTTTCCAAAGGGATATGGATATAGTCTTTCCAAATAAATCCATGATTTCCTTGTGATATATCTTGATGATATTATTGTTTTCTCAAAATCAGACAATCAACATCTAGACCATCTAAGGCAGGTCTTTATAAAATGCAAAAAGTATGACACCTCCTTGAACCCCAAGAAATCTTTATTTGGATTGAAAGAAAGGAAATTGTTAGGACATATCATTTCTAAAGATGGGATAAGAATAGATCCTGCAAGAATTTAAGCCATCTTGTTGATACAACACCCTAGGAATATCAAAGAACTACAAGCCTTTTTAGGAAAGATTAACTTCCATAGAAGATTTATTTCTAACCTAGCATAGTTAATTAGAGCACTAAATAACATGTTGAAAAAGGATTCGACCCTAAGTTGGACTGTTGAAGCTAAGAAATAATTTGAAGACATCAAGCTAGCCTTGAAAAAAACCCCAGTATTAGTTAGTCCCAAATTTGATAGGGATTTCATTTTGTTTTCCTTTGCTTCTGAGCATACAATAGCTGTAGTTTTACTATAGAAAAATGACCAAGGACATGAACATCCCATTGCTTTCTTTAGCAAAGCCTTAAGAGATGCTCCCTTAAAATACAACATAATGGAGAAACAAGCATCGACTCTGGTCAAAGCTATCAAAGATTTTAGGGTATATATTTTGTATTCTCATATAGTAGCCTATATTCCTAATTTTGTAGTTAAAGACATCCTAACTCAGGAAGGTCCTGATGGGAAAAGGGGAAAATGTATTGCTACTATATTGGAGTATGATATAGAGATCAAACCTACAAAGTTAATCAAGGGCCAAGGCTTAGCTAAACTTATGGCTAAGTCAAACTATCAGGCCTTAGACATAAACTTTATTTCCCCACTAGATGAAGGAGATGGCGACTCCACCGATCATTCAATCCTTTGTTGAATCACCATGGTATGATGATATCACCTACATTTTACAAAACTTACAAGCTCCTCCTAGATTATCTAGAACCAAAGGTAGGTTCTTAAAAAGGAAATCTTTGAAATTTTTTATACTTGATAATGCTTTGTTTTGGAAAGATCATGAAGGAATTCTTCTTAACTGTTTGTTAAAAGATGATTCTGACAAAGTTCTACAAGACTTTCATGCAGGTGACTATGGTGGAGACCTCTATTGGAGAACCACTGCAGATAAAATCTTAAGGCCAAGTTTCTACTAGCCAAATTTGTTCTCTGATGTCAAGCAATTTGTGACCTCTTGTCATGAGTGTCAAATTTTTGAAGGAAAAATAAAACTTATGCCATTACCCTTAAACTAATCACTTTTGAAGTACCTTTTAAACAATGGGGTTTAGACTTCATTGGTGAAATTCACCTGCCCTCCTCTGCCCAACATAAGTGGATTTTCATGACCACAAACTATTTCACAAAATGGATAGAGGCCACACCTTCAAGGAAAGCCACAGATACTGTTATTATTAACTCCCTTGAAGCCAACATTCTATCTAGATTTGGATGCCCAACCAAGCTCATTATTGATAATGCAAAAACTTTTAAATCCAAATGAATGATAGAATTCTACATTAAGTATCATATTACCCTAGGTCATTCTACAACCTACTACCCTCGAGGAAGTGGACTAGCAAAATCTTCAAATAAAAGCCCGGTGAACATTATTAAGAAGTTACTAGAAGATAATAAGAAAACATGGAACAAAAAGTTAGTCAAAGCATTATGGGTTGATAGACTGACCACTAAGAAGTGAATTGGTCCATCCCCCTATCAGCTAGTGTATGGCATGGAAGTTGTTTTTCCATCCTCTTTGGGGTACCGGTGATGAAGATGCTCCAAGAACCGCAATCTAAACCAAAGTATTCATCTCCAGCAAACCAGAGAAGAGGTCTACATCAGATCTCAACTTGTGCAGGAAAGGATAAAAAAAAATCGATAGAAGGACCAAGGTAGATGATTTATATTTAGGTGATAAAGCACTCAAGTGGGATTCGAGAAGGGAAGACAAGGGTAAGCATCGGAATTTTGATTTCCTATGGAAGGGCCCCTATATCATCTATGCTTACAGAGGGCACAATGCTTTGTTCCTTAATGGACTAGATGGTATTGAAGAAGGAGGAGGGCGAGTGAATATTGAACCTAGTTACTGATTTCACTTATCATTTGTACATACTTTACTTTCAAAAATCTAAAGTTGATTGGATGGTGATTTTTGAAGTTGAAGCCCGAAGAGAAGGCCCTAAGCTTTAAAAATTTTACTGTCATAAATAGTAATAATGTAGAAACATAAAATAGAAATGTTGCAAGGTAATATTGCAGCAATTTAGAAGGCCATTGATCTACAAAGTTCTTGACATTTCACTAGGAAATGCCACCCCCAAGTGGAGCCACTGTTAGGTTCATATACCAATAGGAGTCATAATTTTTAATCGCTGAGATTAAACCTCGTAATATTGTGCATATCTTTGCTTTTGCAAATGTTTTCCATATTCAAAAAAATAAAAAATGTAAAGACGGTATGTCCTAAAAGAATAATCAAATGACAAAAAGAACAAAATTGTCAAAAAAGATGAAAAATATGAACCCCAAGAAAAGAAAAAAGACCATGAAAGTGAACAAGCCAAAATGGCACTCCTATTTACTTTTTGTGCATAATAAATGATTGTGTGTAGTTTGTAGTTTGTAATTCTTGCCACAATCCATGACAGTCAAAATGTTTAAACTTGGCTATTTCATGTTTTCAATTTCATGTCTATAGATAGAGAATAAAAATCTGGCCAGACAGTGTAACCTTGGAAAATAATTAGATATGTAGAGTAAATAAAAGGAGCTCAGCTATTTAATCTGAGCCCTTGGATGTAATAAGGTTAGATTTAGTTAGTTTACTATTGTAAAGAAAAGAAAAATATTTGATAAGGGTTTGCTAGCTCAAGTGCACCCTAATAAAGTGAAGTAAAAATGGTAGGATAAGTAGATGTGTAAGTAGAAGAAAGGTTGTAGAAGTATGATGATTGATTAGACAAAAGCACATTCATCATCTGTCAACATGTATTTCAAATGTGAATAGGAAATCAAGCATGAAAATGGATTTCAAAGTCAATTAATTAACTTCCTCCATTCATTTCACCTTTTACTTGACTAATTTCCCATAATAAATTTCAAAGTGCTCAAAAACCTTTAAGTCAAAGAGGCTCAGAGCATTTCTCTGACTTTTGGAGGGACCAGACCCTCGGCTCAATGACTTAAGGACAACATGTACTATATTCCCCCTCATAAATTCATCTCCCTTCATCCCCCCTCATTTCCCTACTAAAACCCCTTTTACTAAGGATAAAACACTATTTGCCTAGGGAAAGTAATCACCCCCATGAAAAATCCCTTTTTCCCTAAAAACCCACAAAAACACATTACCTTAAAATAAATGTTAATATGTGAAAAACATCAAGTTCACAAAAAGAGCATTTTCTTATTGATTTTTCCCTTTTCCGCTCATATTTTCATATTAATTACTAATTTATTAGATTAAATCTCGATGAAAACCCACTATCTTGTATATATTTAACTCCTCTATGTAAAATAACCACACCCATTAGTTTAGTTATAAACTATAGTACTACCCCTTATCCCTCAAAAAATATTAAAATCCCGCCCTCAGTCATTAATCCCGCCTTAATCCATCAGTGACCCTGATACCGCTGCACTTAAGCACCTGCCACGACTCCCACTAGCCTCTGTGCAGCTTCCTCGCCTAATCACCATGCAATCGCTTCCCTCCACATCCGATGGCCCTTATCCATATTGTGCCAACCCATCCATCGAACGATACCCGCCCGATAAAGTGGTTTGTCCACGAACCTCGATGCTACGTGTCAGCCGATGAGTGGAATTGGGCAGCCTCTCCCCAATACCACTAAGCACCCAAAAGCGGTGTGATAAAAACCATTTACTGCTCGCCCGCTACACAACAAAATGACCATTGTTCACCTCGTACCCTCCAAAACTAACTTTTGCACATGAAGCCAAAAAAGCCCCAAATCATTTGTTTTCATTGGAATTTCAACTGTAAACCTCTAAAACGCATGCACACACCTGAAAACGTCAAAGCCATCAACTCACGTCTAGTTGCACTCCAAAGACGCCGCAAAGCACCCAGTTTGCTTTCCAACCTAGATAGAGACCTTTCGACCATTTACAGTTACCAGCCACCCTGTTCAGAGCCATTTTACCTCAATTCCAGGTATTTAAGCCACAATTTATCAAAAATCCTTGTCAATTTCAAAACCAGTTACTAAGTATTCTTAGTTAAGATAAAAATTAATTAAAGAAACTCAAAGAACTCAATCCTACTCTGTGTTAAACCACCATCGCTCTAGAACACTGCATTAACCCTCCCCGCCCCCCCATTCTCAAATCAGAAGAATTGAGAATGGTTGCCCCTATACCATGGTTGTAGACCTCTCACCACTCCCCATCTGGACTAGACCACCTTCCCTTAGCTGATAAGGATTTCTAGATAAAGGACACCTCTCTCCAAGAATCCCCGCTCAAAGTATACTGTCAAAGTAGGGATAGATACTTGAACCATGCATATGAAATTGGTCTTTGGGAGTCTAATTTTCCCAAGTACCAGTTCCCAGAAGTCCACATTTTCCCATAAATTGTCCACTACTGTCATGCCAATTATATTCCTAGTCAAAAAGAAATCATGTCCCCAAACCAAACCATAATTTTCACCATCACTGCTGAGTCTATAAATGAAATGATACAACTCCAAGCTAGGAAAAACCTGACCGCTCTTTCAATTGGAAGCTTATTATACTAGTTCCCCAAGCTTACCACTACAAAACTAGCTGAGATGTTCCAAACCTTCATCAAAGAAGAAAGAAATATCCCAAAGGATCCTCCTCCATATGTAACTACCATTTTTCCCCATTGCGTCAGGAAATTGTAATCATGATATCTAGTGTCTTGGGTTATACCGCTAGTGAATATATTGATGAAATCATCCTAGCTTTCATGTCCATCTACACTCTAGGGCAGCCTCCTCCTATTATCTATGACTATGCCCAATTTATAGTTGATAGGATGCATGACCAGATTCTTAGAATGAACAATGAGAGAGTCTTCAAATATTCCTCTATTTTGTACCATCTTTTCCTATATTATCAATCAAATAAATCCCATTCACTCTTCAGAAGCTTGACACAAAGGGTCAACCTAGATCAGACATTTTTTGGACCCCATTGATCCACAAATATCACTCCCCATATTCATATGTTGACTTTATTGACCTATTTGTGCATCCAATTGTGACAATGTTGATAGGAAGCCCTCCTCCAAGAATCATTTCGGACATAAAAAGAATCCTGCAATTGTCAAAACAGTCCAAGGTAGGTGATTGGTACTTATACCAAAACCATACCAAGATCAGAATCTATGGTTGCATACTAGCTCTGTACAAGCTTCGAAAATACCTCCCAATGAGGTTATTTTCTTTAGAGTACTATAGGCAGATTATCAGTGTATATGAAACTAATTTCACCAATGGCAAGAAGAAGGCCAACTTCAAAATAAAAGACCAACTAGGCCCCTTCATATGTAACTCTAAGGAAGCAGGCTGAGAAGCATATTTGATATTGCAGAGCATGAAATTCCAAAGAAGTTTTGTTTGGAGGTATGACCCTTCGGAATTCATTACCAGGAAGAGACAAAAGGTCAAGCTAGGGCCTTTCATCCACCATCCCATACCTGAGATTGAAGCTTATGCCAACCAATCAGAAGGGGTGGAAGGGACGTTAGTTGATCAGGACAGTACCAAGGTAGATATAGATAATGCTCTAATAGATCTGCAAAAACAACTTCATGAGGGTTCTTTCTTGTAGGTGTCAGAGCAATCAAAGGTGCCAGACCAATCATACATGCCAGAGAAATCAGATAGACCATAGACAACCATGAGTACCCCTCCAGTTGTACAAACTCCTCCAAATGAGGAGAAAATCCTAAAGAGAAATAGGGAACGGGGACACCACTTTAGCAAGGGAAACGTCACAAGCTTATGCAGAAACAAGCCAAGCCAAAAGACAGAGAGTGAATCCTATCTCTGAACAGGAATACACAGAGGAGACAGTGGAGGTCACTAGTACAGAAGGAGACAAGAGCGGGCCTGCCACTCCATCTAGAGGCATGCCAGAGCCTTCCACATCACAAACTTAGATGTTGGAAAGGCAGCAAAGTATTGAGGTATCTTCTTTCAGAATACCTGTAGATAAGCACCAAGATATTAAGGAAAGATACAAAGATATCAAGGCTAGAAACGAGAGGCTTAAGGCCCAAAGATATGCCCAATATTTGAAGATCACCCTAACTAATCAAACAAGGCTAATGTCAGCCTTTGATGTCAAAGAGGGGAAAATGCAGATGACTTTCATCAAGCCAACCACTCAGTAGCCAAGAGCAGCACCAGATTTCAAAAAGGTGGATTTTTAGGTACTGGCAAAGGATGTTCATCCTATTGATCAGATTGAACTACATAAGAAAACAGGAGAGATGATTTACTCTACATTAACAGGGAAGGCCATTGCTGCCCACCAATTACAGAACTCCTTGAACAATATATCAGCACAATTTCAGTTGGACAAGGCCTCCTCATAAGCCAAGAGTACAAGGATCAAGTCCTTAGAGGACTTAGTGATTGAATTGGGACATGATCCCAAGGATATAAAAGCTACAAAATAACTGATTAAGAAGAAAAATGATGATATTGTTGCACTTAAGAGGCAATTGAAAATACCCCAATTGCATCATCCTCAAACTCTAGAAGTCTTAAAGAATCAAGCCAGACATGAGGAATTGATGGACTTGGTCCTAAAGCTAAATGATCAACTTAAGGAGACAGAGAAGGAGTTGGACACTTTAATTCAGTCGAAGCAAAGTGACTTGGCCACAAATTCTAAAATTGTCATCCCCACAATACCTACAGCAGTTCCTTCCACACTGGTAGCATCACTGGTACCCACTGCTCCACCTGCCACGGCATTGCCAGTAATAGCCGAATCTACAACAACAACAAGTACACAAGGAGAGAAAGAAGCAGAATTAGTAAAATCCATGGAAGAGATGTTTATCCAAGCTATAGAGATGAAGAGACTAAAGGAAAGGGTAGCAATTTTGGAAACTGATTGTAAACGCCCAACTCCAGCAAAAAGAATAAACACAAAAGGCACTGAGAATGGGTGAGAAAATCAAAATCCTGGAGAAGGACTTAACACTACAGAAACCACTAGGACAAACCAACGAAATGCTCTGGGCCAATATCATTGACTCTGCCAATGATATTTGGCCATCAATTCAAGTTATATTTGAGTAGACAAAATTAGTGAAGATAGCTACTGAAGCTATCCAAAAAGTAAAGGAATAACTGGGGAATAAACCAGAGGATGCCAATCAACTCATCCACTTCCTAAACAGCAAGAATAGATATGAGCTCCATGAGCTTAACATAGAATATAGGATTGAGGCCATTTTGGAGATTAGGAAGGTTTTTCCAAAAGAAACCTTATGCTTAACTAAGAAGAGAAGTGCCATAACATACAGGTATCCATTGATAGATTCATGGCTAAGTTTCAAATTTTGAGGGAGAAGGGTCTTCCCAATCCTATGGTCATCAATGACAAGCTCGTGCCCCAGCTAGACCATGGAGATAGACTAATAAAATTGGCTAAAGAACAAGCAAGTTCTTTTGCCATTAAATCCTTGCCAACAAGCAAAGTGTTATATGACCCATTGGAGAACTTGTTTTTTCTAGAGCATGAGGTGAAACACTTGTCCCTCACTAAGCCAAATTTTGAAAAGTACACAGAGGCAGATGAAATCTACAGAAGGATGATGAATGTAAAATTACCTGATGTGGAATGGTGGCAAAACATGACAGATTTACTGTAGTAAATTTACTTTAGAAAGTTACTGCACAGTAAATGAAGGCAACCAATTAAAATAGGTAAAAGTAGAGCAACAGGTTCAAAGAGTAGCAGGGTCAAAGAGTATCAGTTGAAAGATGAAAGTGAAGAAGATCCCAATGTATAAATGCTACAAATATCAGCCAGCTTAAAGGGATCCAACTTAATTGAAACAACCAGCAACACCACAATAAAAGGGACAACATGAAGCAGTTCAACATCTATCTCTATCTTCATGCAAGAAGCTATTTTTATTCCTTAGATTAAGTCTCAAGTTGTTTTGAGATATTTTGTAAATATTTTTGTATATATACTTCATATTTCAAAGTATTAGGGGTGGATTCTTATACTTTCAATAGAATTTTGTTTAAAGACTGTAAAAGATTTTGTGTTACTGATTGGGCCAGCATGCTAGATTGATGAATAAATATCAGATATTCCAAGGGATTCATGTGTAAAGTGGAGTACAAATAGTAATTCTATTGTGTTGTTTTATCTCCCTTAAATTTGTTTCATAACCTTAAATGTTTCAAAAGTCCAAAATTTAACTTGAATATTATTTCAGAATTTGCTTAACTACACTCTGTCTTATTGTTATACATTCTTAATGTTTTCTCTTACGCTATCTTATCTAGGGAATTCTTAATTGCTCCTTAGCTTCCATAGTTTATCCTCTTGTCTATAGTAAAGGATTCTTAAGTGCCCTTTACTCATGATTCAATGTGGTTCCCCCACCTTAGCCTTGGTCTGAGGATTCTTGATTTCCCTCTCACCCCCATTAAGACTCATTTCACCATTTATTCCAAGGATTTGTACTTCACTCTACTATCTTGCCCCTGAACATTCCCTTTAGTGATTTAAAACCAGCTTTGCTTCCCCTTCTTTGAATCTATTGCCCAATGGCCTAAAGGCATCAACCTATCAGCCTGTTTTAAGGATTCCACCCCCAAATCGTCATACAAATCAAACCCCCCCCGCCCCTACCCGTCCGAACTCTAGGACTAGCTAATATCTTAAGGAAACATAGCTTATTAATATAGAGAGAGCCCTCTCTGAGCCATAGGTTGGCTAAATCCTATGCTTAAAAGTTGGTTTGTGGTTATCTCGAAGCCTTCCCTTCTTCCAAAACATCTAAGGAAAAGTTCTGAGTGATAATAGGGACAAGGTTTGTAATTCTCCTCCCAACCATAGACAGACTATCAATTAGTTCTTCAAGTAGATTTCACCCCTTATCTTAATAGTCGCAATGACCATACAACCAAATGTACCATGGATTCTAGAGGTATGGCCCACCTCCACCCTTCTGGCATAAAAGTACTCATTTACAGGCTAGTCCAAGGTTTCCAGAGGTAAGACACCTCCACCCACCAACCAATGAGGGACTCAAGAAGTGAGAGCCTCCACCCTCTCTTAGTCCATGCCATTCCATAGATTCCAGAGGTAAATCACCTCCACCCACTAGCTAATGAGGGATTCCAAAGGTGGAAGCCTCCACGCTCTCTTAGTTCTGGGGCTTCAAATTTCCACCACAATTTTATTTACATAGTAATCATATTCAATCAAAACAAGGGAGCCACAATTCTACTTTTATTTAATTTCAAAGCAAAGAAGGATAATTCATACATTTGAACACAAAAATGAGCTTTTTTTGCAGTAACTCACTAGGAGAAATCAGTGTTCAATGTCCTCAGTGATTCTTGGTATGCAAGTTTGCCTTGCCCTGATTATTGTATAGAGAATATGACTAGGTTTATTGCACTTTTATTCTTTCTGCAACGTACTTCTGGGGCTACCCTTTGAATTCTCTTCCTTTTTTATGCATAACAGTCATTGTTTCTCTTCCTTGCTTGTTTTCCATGTCTCTTTCATCTCCCCTCCTCTTCTTCTACTGTTGATTTTTTCCCTCTAGTTAGTTAGGGATTCTCCAATTAGTTAAGGTCTTTCCTCACCTACCATACCATTCATTTGGCAAAGATATTTTATTTTATTTATATTATATATTTTTTTGTAATGTGTTTTAAATGTTTATAATAACCTTCATAAATGCATGTGTCACTTTTACAATAATATTAATGCCACTCATACATATAATCGTATTTATAAATTTGATTATGTTTGCAATGTTAAAACACATAATCACACATTTGAATTTGAAAGTGACCATATTCAAACCATTGCAAAGAACCTAAGAAAAGAACATCATTTACGTGAATATACAAAACCATAAAACATTTGCAATAACCACACGAGTGTAAAGTAACTAGAACAATATTTATTTTATTTACACAAGTGCACCATGACCAAAACAACCAACATCATAATTACATATAAGCAAAATGACTGGGGTCATTAAAACCTTTCCACCCTATATAAAATCATACGATTGAATCCAAAACCTTGGCTTAACCCAAAAGGCGCTTAGCCTATCATCCTTGCATATCGATGTTTTTTGTGTTTCCCATTGCATACGAGCTAGCTCATGACCAAAGGTGCTTTCTTAATTTAACTTGATGATAGGAAACAAAATAGAAAATGTTGTAGAATAGTCTGTCTATTGGACTCGTCAACTAATTGGACCACTTTCCACTCACCACGCTTATAACCTATTTTCATTCATAATCGGGTGACAACGGTAGAGTAATGGTAGAAATTGGCATAAATTTGTCGTATATTAGGTTTTTCAACTAACAAGACTACCCACTACTTATCATACTCACCCTTTGGGCCCTCGCTATCAAGTGGCCTTCTTTGGACAGCATGTTTTGGGTGTGGATACATCAATGGCCTATATTCACTTCAAGCCCCCTCTAGTGAACCGTGGGTTAACAAAGGGGGGGTTCGATATGGGAACCCCCACTATGGGGCCCTCATAATTAAAGATTCAATATCTCAAGGTAGTTCAATCATGGTGTGGGTCCAATATAAAATCCTCATTCACCCTGAGGCCCCCTGGTTTGTTGTGAATTAAGAAAGGGGAGCTCTAAAATAGGAAACCGCCTACGGTAAAAATTGATCCTATTTTTGGGTGAACATCAAAGTGGAAACCCTATTAAGGGGAAGAAATTTGAGTAATGGAACTACACTCACTTCATGTAACACCCCACCCCACATTCACCCACTTTTACCTACTTACTAGGGTTAACATGAGCTGAGAGTTACTATGCATGACCCATCTTCCAAGACGCAATTATGGAAATGGGGTCCACTTGTTTCAAACTTTATTGCAACACCCAAAGACACATGATCACATTGCCTATCTACTTAACCTCTCTTGGTGATCATTTCCTTGAGCTTAACGCATATTCAGCCTTCATTTACTTCCCATTTTCACACATGAAAGCCTACCAGTATGGCCAGAGGGTTCCATTCACACGCATAACCCATCCCCTATAAAGTAGTGTCCAAAATTTCCTCAATTTGTGCATGCAGCCACATACTCAATTCCAAAATTTTAGGGCCAGCAATCAAGCCAACTACCCATACTTTTCCAGAACTTTGTTAATCATCTATAGAATTTTGTATTCTCTATTTGTTCTCATACTTTACCAATACATGTTATTATGTATTCAAACACTTCAGGACTATGGTACATGTAGGTCATGAATGCATAATTATTCATTGTTTTCATTAGTTTCATCAAATTCTCATCAAGACGGCTTATTGCCCTCTCATACTAGTCACATAAAACACAGATTATCTCATATATTCATATAAAACATCCAAGAGTTTGTAACACATAATAAAATATGCATAGTACCAAACAAGCCAAGCACTTCCACATACCACCTAATCATATATTGGGCTTAACCAAATTTCTTCTAGCCAATCACCCTCATGCCATATTCCAAGCCTGAATTTTGGATTACATGACCTAAACCAAAACATAACTGAACAAGGAGTCTTGAGGAAACCACCTCCACCCTGAAGCCACAGTGATTCCACCCAATATCAGATCCAGAAATCACCAAAACCAATACAAGCTTGGATACCTTAGAAATTATTCATCATACCTATAGAAATTTTCTTGTCTCCACACACCTATCAAAGGCTCGCTCGGGCAAAACCAACTCCACCAGGGCAGGTACGATAGCAGCAGGTACGGTACACGGCCGAGAGCGAGTGATACGGGAACTACGAACTGGCCGGGGTCTAAACAAACAAAACTCCACAGGACGGCATCTACGGGGCGGGCTTAACTACGGGTTGAGAGGTCAGTTCAGGTCTTGTCATGTATGAGAAATCAGTCTACTAAATCGTTCAACAATAACACAACCAAAGAAACTTCACGCCACCTGGGAATATAAAATATATCAACATCCAAAGCTCAACAAAACAGGGACCCCACTACATCATGGATATCCAGGAAATGGCATAAGGAAAGGTTGTACATCACTGTCAATCCAGGAAAATCTCGTTCCAATGAAAACAAAAATGACCAACAAACCAATGCATGAACCATGCATTCAAATCCCAACAAGATAATAAAACATGCAAATTGTTACCTGTAAAAATCCTCTTGTTAGATGTTCTTTTATCTTTTCTTTGTTTCCCTTACTAGTTGTTGTACAATCTTCTTCTTGAATGTCACACGAATTCTTCTTCTAATCCTTTCTTTCTTCGCTTGTCTTTATTGTCTCTTGCTTGTGTCCAATTGATCTAGTGTGTTATTTCTTCTCTTTCTTTTCCTTCTCTTTTTCCCCAAAGAGAATGTTAGAATGTTGTCTCTCCAATTTCTTTTCTTTTCTTTTTTACCTTTCCTTCATTTTCCCTTGTATGCATATTATTTTTCTATTTTTATCCTTTTCTTATCTCTTCCTCTTTCCCACCTATTGAAGTGGAATTTTTTTCATTTTCCTTTATTTCCTTTTGAATTTTTGTCTCATGTCCTTGTTGGACTGTAATAATTAATTTTCCATTTATTTCCTTTGTCCTCCTTCCTGTTATCACTTAGATAAAACCTTGGTTGTAGGGAGAAACCCTGAGGTAACCTCAAACCACTTTTAGCTTAAAAGCTAGCCCTTCAACTTGGAGGGGGATCTCTCCATAAAACTCAACTACTCTATGGTCACTATAGTAGAAGGTTTACAATTGAGTTCAGGTGGCCAGATTTGGGTTTAGGTATAAGATGGTTGGATGATCTTCAAAATCTACCATTGGGCATGGATTCAAGCTATCAACCAAATGAAATCACAAATCTAATGCGCAAATTTCACAAAGCATGGGAGTAACACGTCCTTTGACGTTTTTGGAGATTTTGAAGAAAGATGAACTAGGAGAATATAGAGCTTATAAGAGTTGAGAACAAAAAGTATTTAATGACTAATAATTTAAGAGAGGAGCATCAAATGAAATCAAATCTCATTAAACTAACATTTTAGACATGAAAGGGACAATTAATAATAGAGAAATACTGGCAGGGAAATGAAACACATAAGTTTTATATTAGGTTATCATCAAACATTGTTGGCTTGAGGGGGCTTGGACACAAGTTCAGAGTTAGCTACGCTAACCAACAAAACCCAACACTATCGTCACTCTCGGAAACAACCCACGTAGCACAGGCTACAGTCTCACCTGAGGGAGTATTGGGGGATGCTAGAACTAGGTTTCTGCATCCAAAGGGCTATGTGATGTGTTTCTATTATACTTATGGATTTATTCTGACCTTCAAAAACCCTAACCATTAAAACCCGGAAATTACAATAACTAATAGATAATAGATCAAAACTCTTCATTGATTATTTTAAACATTTAACATCATGTAATTAAATAGATCTACCCATTTTGCGCATCTATTAAGTATTTTTCATGATAAATTGCAATAAACAAGCGAACATATAATAATTTCATAAGTAAACAATAAGACACATATACACGAATAATGCTCCAAAGCAGCCTTTATTGTTCTTAGATCTTCAATTACAGACTCTTCCAACCCTGCGTACACACCTGTAGGGGCCTACGCACTTAGCTGCAGACTTATGAAGGTATTTACACACATAGTTGCAGGAGCCTTCCCCTTCGCCAAAGTACAGAAAACAAACTTCTACCTCTTACTCAGATCATTCACTAATTGATAGATTGATATCTCTCATGACTCTCTATGACTCCTTTTTATATAATCCTCTATTATAATACCATGGGTGGGTCACAAAACAACTTAACTCTTAACAAACTAAGGGGCTTTGAACTTCCTAAAGCCCCTTTGACTCCTATCAACTTGCATGCTCCGCTCCTCAAAATGCAGAGACTTTACAATTTAACAAAACTGCAAAATTTAACCCTAGGGGACCCTGTCCCAATAGAACCCCAACACAAAGTCAAGACTCATCTCAAGTCACTCTGCTAGTGTTACCTTGATATTTTCCTGCAAACCATTGGACTCTATCTTCAATGCTTGAATATTTGTTGCTCCCTGTGCAACGTCCTGACGAACTTCCTCAACCAATTTCTTTGTAGTTGTACCTTCGACTACAAGGCCCATGGTTCCCTGTGTCTGCTGCATAGCCTTCAACTTCCTCTGCACCATCTATGTCAACTAGATTTCCTTTTAGCTCAGGGCTACACCCTTGAGGATATGATGGATGACTCCTGACGTAGCTCATCAATCTAGGTTTGGATGAAATTTTCCTCTTGTAGTCTGGTGAACCTTTGCACTAGTGCTAAGATTCGCATTGTAGCTCTAATCTCCTCAAAATGTGTCTGCTTTTCTCAGATATATGCTTCAATTTTCTGCAAGTGTGGATCCTCCTGTAGTGAGGTCGACATCTCCATGGTATGTTCAAAAACTGGGATGCAATCCTTGACTACATATTCGAGTGTAGTCATATCTTCTTTAATAGCAGCGTTGTGCTGCTCTCTAAGTTCCAGAGGAGTGGTTTCCTACAGCTTAATTTGAAGCTCAGATATCTTCAGCTGCAGCTCAAATTGGACCTTTCCAATTTCCTCCTTTGATTCTTTCACCATGGCATCTAACTTCTGGATCTTCTCTGCAGAGGATGCTTCTGTTGGGATCTGGATCTTGAGAAGCTCACTGCAGGCCTGCACTATTGCTACTTCCAACTGTTGACTACGCGCAATGACGACTTCCCATTCTTTAAGTGCTTGCACCTTTTCCTTGAAAATTTGTTGGTTGTTAGTCTTTACTTCGCTGATAACAGTAATGTTTGTTGTTCCCGAACTCTAAGCTCATTTGATACTCCTTGAAGTAGCTCATGCAATGTCTGAATAGGGAGTGCCACAAGGTTAAAACTCAAATTTTTCAAATGAAATACGTGCACCATGTCTTCTAAAATCTCAATGTGTAGTGATCCCTCGGGTAACTTCACTACGCAGAGTTCTGTGGTGATCTCTATTGTCACGCTCGCTTGCTTCAGGCTCACTTGTTCTACGCTCGCTTGGATTGACCCTTTCTAGACCTATAATTCCCTCAAGCCCTAATGTACCCTGTCCAATGTCTAATGGTACTAGTCCTCAATGTGTCCCCAAATTGTTTCCATGGCATTGTGAACCACATCGCTGATCTCATCTAGGTCCCCTTCTATGAGGACCATTGGTGTCATGCTCGCAGACTTTTAAGACTTCTTCTTCTTGCGAGGTCCTACAGAACTCTGCTTATGCCTATTTCTGACAATGAAGGGGGACTCCAAGTCTTGTTCTACCCACGTGACAGGTTCTTCCAGATTTTTGAATATTGCAACTTCGATCTCCTATAGCACTTCATTAATACACTCAAATCCATATTCAAAACTGAAAGTTAACAAAAAACTTTCCTTTAGAACATCCCACTCTGCGGTTTTATGCCGCAAATTTGTTTCTAGATACTAGTTCATCTGAATAGCATCCAAAGGGTGGCATAATATATGAACCCATTATGGCTATGTTTCCTCTCCCAATGGTTTCGTCCATCAAGCCAAATGCTTGCGCAAATCATCCTTTCATGTATATTTCTCTGCAATGCGGGTATTGACATACCCAAACTGTAGCTCCATCATCTATTTATATTCCTTCCAATTTTCAAACTTGTTCTTATGTGTACCCCAACATCTGGCAGTCGTAGCTCTCAGCGCAATGTCGAGTTCTTGGAACCGATGTTCCTCCAGTACATCCCTTTCAAATTTATCTAAAAATAAATTGACATCTTCTAAACCATCATAATGTGGTATGTTGTGTAACTTAGTGGATATATATCAGAGTGACTTAGTAAGCATGTCGTATCACAATGTTGATACCTCATGCAATATATTCTTCCATTATTCAAGCTCCTCATCTGAATCTAAGTTGTAGGAGTTGTTCTTATCCCAAGTAATTCGCCCATCTACTATAGGGCTGATCCAATCCTCATCTCGCACAATAAGCTTAGTAAGCTTATATATATCCTCAATGTCATCTTCCTCATAATAATCCTATACTAGTTCAATATATTGCGTACCCTCGAACGGATCCAATGGAACAATAACTCTTAGTTCCTTCTTCTCAAATGTCACGTTGCATTTCTTCAGATTGATGATTGCGTTCATATCAAATTCCCAGTCAATGTTAGTCAGCGCTGGGTATGGATTATTGTCATCCACTATTTCAATTACTTAAAAATAAACTATGGCATGCACCCCTTCAATATCCATAGTTACTCCATGTAGGTGCCCCATAGGAATAATATTTTGTTAATTCGCCATTCGCAACTAGATCGGGGAGCACTGTAGTGTTGGTTTTCCATTCTTTCCCAGGTTTGTTTTGGAAAAACCTTTGCATCAGATCCCAAATCAAGGATCAACTAGTCCACTTCAAATTCCCTGAACTGTGCAGTCAATCTCATCTCCCAGCCAGTCCTTTTCTTACACTTGTCCACCTTATGCACTACATGTGGTTCAGGCAATGGCTTACCCTTGTTAGCATAGTTATCTATCAGCTCTTACAGTCCCTCTACTACTTTTGGTCCCTTAGGAGCTTCATGCAGGTCTATAAGAAAGATGTTAACAATGAAGGGATTGTTTCTTGCGCAATACTGACTTCTTTAGGCTTCTCCGTGCATGTACTCTGAGCCTTTGATGTAGAAGCTCCTGTGTCTAGAAATCTCTTTTTCATCTCCATAAAAGTCTCCTTTGCCTTATTCAAATCGAATCCATCCTCCTTGTCAAAAACCTTATGTACCCATACATTTTCCTCTAGTTATTTCCCTTTATCCTCCCCAATAACTATACCGCTTCGCATAACAATATTAACACTAGGTCCATCTTTGCATGATTCCAATCTCATCATCTAGATATTATGAGTAGGTTGTTGTGTCTAGGTCTTCTTTTCTTACATTTTTGTGATGAGTATGGGACAATCCTCTATGACAAGATCAAACTGTCGACACTATTAACAAGAGGGGTGTGTTGGATTTTGTCAATCTCATGCAAAGTGACCAAATGATCTGGCCACTACCTCTTCCATCTCCTCCCCCTTGTCCTCTTCCTTGTCCTTGGAAGCCTCAATGCAGTGGAGTTGCGCCTTGATCTTATTGAGGATGTTCCTCCGTCTACACTCTATATGTTAGGGTTTTGTCCCTCATTAATTCATAACTTCGGCAGTTGTGCTCATCATGACCTATAGACTTACAAAAATTGCAAAATAGTTGTTGGGGAGTCTGCACGAACTTCTGCAACAAATCAAAATTATACGTCGTATGTTTTCCTATTATCTAATAGATAGTGCACCATGGAACTACACTAGTGCCCGTCTCAGCGGTACTTTCTGGCTTTAGGGGGACAGGACCTCCCCCAACTAGATAATTCTGATACACTGAGCAATGATCATTGTCATTACCATGTCCTTTGCATTTTAAGCACCATACTTCCATGTGGGTCTCATTCTATACTTCTTTTCCCTTTCTAATATTCTGCAACTCCATATGCAGGCTAGTCAACTATGATTGAATCTGTTGCACTCCCAGATATGTACCTTGAATAGGCAAGGCCTCCAATTTCATAGCAATCTCTAGTGCCTCTACCTATGTTTCAATCTTCTACTGTGACAATGGTAATCTCAAATGAGGTAACAATGAAGCAATATACCAATATTTATGTTTCTCATCTGAGATCTGCATATTAGCCTATTGTAGCAGACATTTCAACCTTTTATCAAAATCCCATGCAGACACATTTACCTTCTACTTGATTTCTTTAACCTCAGTTACAGACTGAGCTTGAGACTTAGGCTTCTTGAATTCATTATTCAGCGCATCCTTCGTATCTTTCAAAGTTGTAGCTGGATGAGTCGTACTATACTTAATATACCAGCTCATCACCCTATCCTGCAATGTTTTGATCAACTGCACTTTCTTTAGGTCATCATCTATTATCTATTGTGACTTCCACACAGCATCTGCAACGAACCATAATTTTTTAGGGTCTTCCGTCCTTAGACCCTTGAATATGGGCATCTTCATACAATTTTCCATACATAATAGTGGAGGTGGAGGTGGAGGTGGAGGTGTAGGTGTAGGTGTGTGAGGTAGAGGTGAAGGTGGAGGTGGAGTGGATGGGTGTGGTATTCCTGCAATACGTTGAGCTACTGTCTGCACCACACCTTGAGGCGTCTTCAGACTACTACTTTCTTTGTCACTATCAAACTCTCCCAACAAAGGATTGTATTCAGTACTAGAATCTAGATCTCTTTTGAATGGCTTTCCACTTCGCGTAGTTCCCGTCAAGTCTTGTATAAACATAAATTCAATGGCATAACCCGTTTCTCACATAATAGCATTTTAATCCAAGTTTTTAGAGACATCAGATACTTACCTCTTGGTCCTTTGAAAGACCGGCATTCAGCTTCGCTATAACTGATAGATGTGTCAATTGCGAACTCAATAATGAATCCACCCAAAATACTATCGATCCAATAGTCGACAACCCTCTAATATTATTTTTTTAACCTTCCAAACACCTCACTAATTTTGGAGTCCACATAATAGGTTTATCCAAATTCCATGTACCTTGACTATCTGCCAATTTAGCCAACCATTTGTAAAACTCGCATGGAAAAGAGCAGAAGAATTTTTTTTGTTCTTCTGTATGCATGTATTTATTCAACCACTCTTCCTTCGATAGGCGTGGATTCTTATTTTCTTGGGATGAAAATTTGTGCAGCTTCCAATCTATCCACTTTTTGATATCCTTCTTAGTCAGTGTCCACTTATGCCACATCACAAATTCCTCAGATAGATCCCAGTCCTAGCAATGGAACCATTTTTTGGCTTGAGGGGGCTTGGACCTAGGTTCAGAGTTAGTTGTGCTAACCAACAAAACCCTACACTACCATCCCTTTTGGAAACAGGTCATGCAGTGCAGGCTACAGTCTCACCTGAGGTAGTATTGGGGGATGCTAGAACCAGGTTTCTGCATATAAAGGACTGTGTGATGTGTTTATGTTATACTTAGGGCTTTATTTTGACCTTTGCAAACCCTAACCCTTAAAACCCAAAAATTACAGTAACTAACAGATAATAAATCCAAACTCTTCATTGATTGTTCTAAACATTCATAACATCATGTAATTAAACAATTCTACCCTTTTCTCACATCTATTAAGTATTTTTCATGATAAATTGTAGTAAACAAAGTGAACATAGAGTAATTTCATAAGTAAACAATAACACACAGAAACACAGATAATGCTCCAAAATAGCCTTTCTTGTGCTCAGATCTTCAATTACAGACTCCTCCAACCCTACGCACACAGCTGTAGGGGCCCGCGCACTCACTGCAGACTTATGAAGGTCTTCATGCACACAATTACAGGATCCTTCCCCTTCGCCTAAGTATAGAAAACAGAATTCTACCTCTTACTTAGATAATTCACTGCTTGATAGATTGATATCTCTCATTACTCTCTATGAATCCTTTTTATGTCATTCTCTATTGCAATACCATGGTCCGCAAACCATGGGTGGGTCACAAAACAACTTAAATCTTAACAAACTAAGGGGCTTTGACCTTCCTAAAGCCCCTTTGACTACTATCGACCTGTGTGCTCCGCTCCTAAAAATGCAGAGAATTTACAGTATTAACAAAATTGTCACAAAATTTAACCCCAAGGGACCCTGCCTCAACAAACACTACAAATACATTTAAGATTTCTCAATTATATCTAGACTACAAGTAATTTTTCAAATGATTTCCAACCCTATTTCATTATTCTTAAACTCTCTTTATAGAGTTTCACATAATAGTTTGCAAAATAGTAGATTCTTCATAATTACAATACTGAGATATTTTAAAATATCCTTTAAGTTCATGCATGAAAAATATAAACTTAGAAAATATCTAATGAATCCGAGAAAAATTGTAGGAAAATATGCTAAAATCTAGGCAAAAATAAATTGATCTAGTCAACTGACTAGCTAAAAATAGAACAAGTCCCTCTGTAGATTATCATCATTGTTTCAACAAAATAGGTCCCTTTGTCTACTTCATCAACACTACCCTTGGATGTCTTCTACTACTCTGCGATTTTCTAGAGAAATAGTTCACAAGCAGTTTGTCGGCATTATTGATTTTATGATCTGAGATATAGCTAACAGCTAGGAGGTCAATCCTTTCGAATATTACTGACAATAGATATGTCGGCGTCTCTGTTTTGTTTTAGAAAAAATTGTTGACATGCATGTTGTTAGCATTTTCTTGTAGGTTTTGTCTACTAATCAATATGCATAGTTTGTTCAAAAATAGCTGACACACATATTGTCAAGCTTTTCAAAGACGTTGACAAGGACATTGTCTTCTCTCCTAAATTTCATACTGTATACAAAACTGGCAGGCCGACTGTCAACAAAATGAAAAAACATGATATTTTGAATTAAACAAGAGAATAAAAATGGTTCTGATACCCTGGCATATTAGTTGAGGGTACTAGCAGCTTTGAGTAACACATCCAACTTGTATAATCTCTACTTCTTGTTCTCTCTAGTCTACATGGGCTTTTCTTTGGAAACTTGTTTATTTCCTTTCTTATTAGGGCTTGTAGGCTTATTCTCAGACTCTATATACCTTTTATTAGACTTTACAGGTTTCTCATTGATGATCAAGTCTTTCAAAGGCACATCATCTATCTCAATGACTTGTTTAGCTAACTTTGGGTTGCTTCTAAGCTTGATTTTATACCATAGCTTATTTGTTGGCCTAGTGTGCCTATTACCCAGTCTGAGAATCTCAGGTGTTGGTTCCCTTTCCTCTGTTATTGGTTTCTTTCCCTTTAAATCTTCAGGAATAGTTGTATCCACAGGGGTGTTCTCTGAGGGTAAAGTTGAAAACATAGTGGATCCAATGTCATCTTTTGGGCTTCTCAACGATGTAGGCTATGGATTTTGAATCCGGTCACTCTTCCTTTGATAAACCTTGTGAGTTTTAGGGGTAAATAAGGTAGATGGGGCTTCTGATTTTTCATACATGATAGGATTCTGAATAGGAATTTGAGTCTAAGTCTTATTCATCCTCATGATAGTTTGGGGTCTACCTCTTTTCATTTTGGTAGGTTGAGGCTTGAACCCTCCCCAAAAAAGGAAATGGTTCCATGTCCTCCCAATATTAATCAACTGGATTTCTATCTAAAGTTTTATTAGTGCCTTGTAATAAATAAAATGTGAAGAAGGGTTAACCCTAGCCTTATACCTAGCAGCCATGTGCTTTAGGCTTTCCAACAAGTAGAAGCAAGGATTGATCCTAATATTCCCATCTAAATGTGATAAGAAGTAAAAATGATATAAATTGATCCTATTATAACAACCCCCACAAGTAAAATATTGTTGGTAAAGCTGCAGGGGAGAATACCATTTGTCTTATATCTAGTATTTTTAAACCTCGACCTTCCAATTTTCTGTTATGTGTTCTTCCTTTAAGAAAGATGGAACATCTATGCCTGTGATGATATGGCTATGAAAATCCCTGTCACATCCATGGGAAAATTTGCGGCTTCAGCAACTGTGTTCTCTATGACTTCAAATGTTAGACCACCGACTTCTACACGACTCCTATAAAAAACTGTTGCAAATGATTGAGCTACCAAATTGTGGTAATCAGAACACCAATAGAAGAACCGACTCTACCCTGCCTATTGGAACAAATGTAGGAGATCAGGATAAATATTCAATAACTCTGGCTCTTTAGGTTCAGTTCAGTCTAGGATGCCTCCCATTCCCATTATGGCTAGTACTATCCACGGGATTTGATGTTGTGTCCCTGCAGTGGAAATAGTTTCAATCGCCAAGTTAAAACTCAGATAACTTACCAATATAATTGCTTATAGGATATGAGGTTTAATATATGGTGAACCCACATGCATCAAGTTAAACTTAACATCTCATTTGATCACGAGTGTGAATCATGATCAATAATTACATGAAATTGATTGCATAGAACCTTTAATCATTACATAAGGTAAGCACGATCAAATTCTTACTTTACCCTTTCGATCTTAATAGAGACACCTATGCTCAAAATATCGACATTGATGTGGTCAGCATAGTCATCACTTTAAATATTAAGAAATAACTTAATCACTAACAATTGACCTGTTGGAAAAATGAGAAAATAGTATTATCCTCATTGTCAGCAATATTCTCTTTCCAACCATATTGGGTCCCAAAACACTACTAAGAGTATTAACCTATTTATTACAACCTTAAATGCTGACAACACAACTATCAGCAATTTATAAAAATTATAAAATGAAATTTTTTATGATAACACTTCCAATGCCAATTTCCATAGCCAATAAATAATCAACCACAAGTGGTTCCCAATGTAACTTTTTTTCCTTCATTCATCTTGGAATATGTGTCTCATGACATTGGTTTTATTTTTTCTTTTATAATGTCCATACATTATTTATTACATGGAAATTTAACTCAAGATTGTTAAAAACCCCTCCCCCTTAGGGGAACACCATCCTCGGTGTTCTATGACTCTAATGACAAGACAAAATTGTTGAAAACATGACAAACATATTCTTATAGAACTTTATAAAACACAGCTCGATGCAGTATTACATGATATATATTTATATATATATATATATATATATTATATATATATTTATATATATTGTATTGTAAGCTATTTTCTTCAACTATCAAATGAAGAAGAAAATAAAGCCCGCAATTGATCATCCATATCCCATGTAGCTTCCTCGAGCCCAAAGTTCTTACATTGCACATTAACTTTATCTACTGCTCAGTTCTGGAGTGTGAGCTTCCTCTATTGCACGATGCATTGAGGATCTAGATGGAACTCTCCCTTTGGTTCCACCTGCAATATCAACCAATTAATCACATGATCAGCATCCCGTATATATTTTAAATATAGAAACATGAAAAACATCATAGATTTTCACTAATGGAGTCAAAGCAAGTATATATTCCAATGGTCTAATTCTTTCAAGGATTTCAAAGGGTCCACAATAACTAGGTACCATCTTGGCACACGATCCAATCTTCAAGGAGATCTTCTTAGGCTTGATGTGCAAATACACGTGCTCTCCAACTTGAAACTCCTTGAATCTTTTATGTTGATATACATAAATCTTCCTCTTGTCATGTGTTGCCTTCAAATTATTTTTTATAACCTACATCCCCTACTCCATCTCTCTCAACATATCAAGTCCAATCAACACCTTTCTCACTAGATCACTCTAGCTGATAAGAGTGTTAAGAATCCTCCCATAGAGAGCCTTAAATGGACTCATCTTCAAGGATTGTTGATACCCATTATTATAACTAAACTCCACTAGTGGAAGATAATCCTCCCAGTTCCTTTGTTTATGCATGACATACATTCTCAACATATCATCTAGGATCGTGTTCATTCTCTCTGTCTACTCATCTATCTGTAGGTGATAAGTTGTACTGAAGGCTAGCTTCATCCCCAAGTTTGTAAACAATTCCTTCCAAAACTTGGAATTGAACTTGGCATCTCTATCTGATATAATCCTCTTGGGAACTCCATGCAACCTCACTATCTCCTTAATGAATATTTGAGTCACCTCACTAGCTAAATTAGTAGACTTTATTGCAATTACGTGAGTTACCTTACTCAACCTATCAACCACAACCATGATGGAGTCATGTTGCCTTGATGTCCTTGGAAATCCTGTAATAAAATCCATGGAAATAACCTCCCATATCCATTCTAAAATCGGAATAAGCCGCAACAAACCAGTTGGATGCTTGCATTCAGCTTTCACCTGTTGACAATCCAAGCACTTAGCAACAAAATCAGCCACCTCTTTCTTCAAATTAGACCAATAGTATAACTTCTTAATAGTTGTCAAAGTCTTTTGGTATCTTAGATGGCCTAAATATGGCTTGACATGAAACTCTCTCAAAATAATCTTTTTCAATTCACTACTATCAGGCACATAGATCCTGCCCCTAAACCTAACCAAAACATATGTTGTGATGTGACACTCCCCATCCTCATCACCCTTTCCTTATTGCTGCAATCTCTACTTCAGCTATTGGTACCTCTCATCATATTTCCCTTCATGTAAGTTACACTCTTTTAAATATGTCCCATAAGATCTCACAACTAAAATATGATTCACATGTACTATCCTATTGAGTGTATTTGCAACATGGCTCTCCTTGCTGTTGATGTACCTGATTTTAAAGTCAAACTCACTGAGACTGTCCAACCATCTAGACTTCCTTCCATTCAAATTGGGTTGGTCAAACAAGTACCTGAGTCCACTATGATCACTCATCAAAATGAAATTCCTGTCAAGGACATAATGTATCCACATCTTCAATGCATGAATGATAACTACCAAATCAAGATTGTGAGTCACATAATTTTTCTCACGTTCATTCAACTTCCATGATTCCTAGAAAATCACCTACCCTTCCTACACCAAGACTCCACCAAGTCCCTCCTTGCATACATTTGTACAAACCACGAAGTATTTATCAGGATCTATAATCCTCAAAACTGGAGCATTGGTAAGAAATTGCTTCAATTGATCAAAGTTTGTTGCACACTCATTAGTCCATTCAAACTTCCTTCCTCTCCTCTACAAAGATGTGATAGAATAACCCATCTTTGAGAATTTCATAATGAACCTCTTGTAATAACCTTCTAGTCCCATAAGTGATTTGGCCTCATTCACATTCTTTAGTGTTGGCCACTCCATGATAGCCTTAATATTTTTTGAATCCACTATTATCGCGTCCTTGGAAACAACATGTCCCAAGTAATCATTCTAAGACTGAAATAAGCTACACATGTTGTGCTTGGAATACAACTTATGCTCTGTCAACAATCTTAATATTGTTGCCAAATGCTTTACATGCTCTTCCTCATTCTTTGAATATACTAATATATCATCAACAAATATTATCACAAACTTATCCAAGTAAGGGTGAAACACATTGTTCATCATACACATGAAGGTATCTAGAGCAATCATAAGACCAAAAGGAAAAACACAAACTCATAATGGCCACACCTTGTACGAAAGGTAGTCTTATAGATGTCTTCTTCTTTGATGCACACCTAATGATATCCTGAGCTCATATTCGAAAACACTGCATCTCCCTTCAGTTGATCAAACAAATCATCAATCTAATGCAATAGATACATATTCTTGATGTTCACCTTGTTCAGCTGCCTATAATCAATGCGCAATATAAGAGTATTTTCCTTCTTCTTTACAAACAACATTAGTGCTCCCTAGGGAGATACACTTGGCCTTATGTATCCCTTATCAAGCATCTCTTTAATTTGTAACTTTAATTCGAACAACGCAGGAGTGTTCATCTTGTATGGTTCCTTAGATGCGGGTGATGCTCCTGGTATCAACTCAATAGAGAAATCCACCTCCCTATGAGGGGGTTGCTCTAGAATCTCTATAGGGAACACATCCTAACATTATTTTAAGATAGGATACCTCATCAAGACTTCACCATCCTCATCATCCAACCCTTTGTCACTAGATACATGCACTACAAACAATAAACATCATTTTTCTATTGTTGCACTTAGTTTCATGGTTGTAACCATCCTCACTCATGTGGGATTTTGCTTTCCATGCAATACTCTCTTTTCTCCAACATCATCTAGACATTTAATGTAATTCTCATAGCAATCTACCTTGTTCCTATGAATAAATAACTAATCCATTCCTAATAACACATTATATGCACCGAAAGGAAGCAAATTCAGGTTTTCTAATGTAAGCATGCCATTAAGCTAAAATGCACAAGACTTCACCCAATGATGAAATATTATCTTGGTCCTTGTATCCAACTGCACCAACCAAGATTATACATGCACTCCCTTATCTAAATGGAAATTATCCACTAATTCAGGACTAATATAACTATAATTGGATCTTGGATCAATCAAACTAGAAACAACTTGATCATAAAGTTTACCTTCCTTCTCGGTGATGGATGCCTGATGATCTACCCATCTATTATCAACTACTACATAGATTTGGGGAATGCTCTAACCTACATACCCAATTGATTATGTCTCATGGACACTATAGATATGAGGCCTAACACCCTAATACAATGGAAAATCCGTCTTACGATGGTCTCCACCACAAGTACAACACTTTAACGGTTCTCTGCCACTACCTTTATTCTACTACTCCATAGGCTAAGACCCACATCCTTTCTCAATTGCATTGGACTTTTTATGAGGATCCATATTTTCCTTCTCACCTACATCCTAAGATTTTCCTTGCTTCTTGAGTCATTTTCCTTTATTCTTCTCACTATCAATGCTTCAAATTTCAGATGGGTTCTTCTAATAGCTAAGGCTCATCAAACTCAATCTGGTCTTTGAATGATAATGGCAATCCATTGATGAAACTTTGGAATTTTTCTTTCTCCTCCTTGAGATATGGCACATATCTCATTACCTCTAGAAATATTGTTGTATATTCTTCATCTGACATGGAACCCATCCTGAGCTCATAGAATTCCTTGGCATTTCCATCATAATACCTCTCATATAGGTACTTCTTTATAAATATTCTTTCAAAATCTTCCAAATTCAGCTTCTCTTCCCTAATTCCCCTGACATACTTGACATATTCCCACCAGCTATATGATTTTCCTTTGAGAATGAAAGTAGCTATCTTGGCTTTCATATACTCTGATTAATCATGAAGTCTAAAAAAAAAATCTGATTCCAAGTAGTCATGCTTCTACATCTTCTAATTTGGTCATATCAACATCAAAAGTAGGAGTATTTCTTTCTTGAATTCCTCTAGCAAATAGTCCTTCCCACTCCTCCAATGATAATGTTGGTGGTGATGGCAATGATGTCTCCTAGAAGTAGAGATAGAATAAAATTCAGGATTGCCAACACTCTTCTTAAAAGTACCCAAGGATCTACCACTCTTTATTATATCATCACGGTCCATCCTATACCTTTTTTGAGATCAACTTCGATCTACCCTATTATTCTTTTCTTCTTTTCTATCTCCATGAATAGGCCTTAGCTTTCCATGTTTTTGTAAATTTGAAAGGCTCTGAATAATAACTACATTAACCTTAGTTTGCTTTTCTTGATCTTTTGCAAGCCTTTCATGGGCTTCAATAATATCATATTTACAACTTTTGATCTATTCCCTCAAACTTATTAATGTGTCTACTAGATCAAGTGATTTTCCTTCTCCCTACTGCTCAAGTGATTTCTCCCATCCCACTGATTTCTCTTCTGGCATGTGTGGGGAGTCATATGAACCATACTCAAACAAAATACTCTTCATCTCTTGACCTTCTATTTTTTTGCAACATATCATTGTTAGATAAATGAAATAAAAGGCGTAATCAAAATCATTACCTCAATTTATTTCTGGTGAGGCTATTACATCTACACAATTCAATCAAGATTAGCATGATACAAAATAATATCAAGAGCATATAATTTCATACATGAATCAAAATAATGAAAACTAAACTATAAACAACATCATGTAAATGGATATAATAACAATAATAAAATAAATTGCATGCATGTATGTGTTGAAGACTTAATATCTTTGCCTCAACATCGGGGAAAACCACACAGTCAGGACCAGGTGAGATATTCTTTTCTGTTTGGGATGGTGGCTCCGACTGGGTTTTTTTGGGACCAATTTCCCTTAATATTGTTGGGTTGTGTTATATTCTTTCCACGACCCTATGGTTTTTCGGTCCATAGTTTTGGATGCGATGGTTTTCGGTCCATGGTATTGGATGCTTCAGCATGTATAAATATGTATTGTAACATTGAAAGGAATATAATGA
>APFE030788372.1:210088-220657 GCA_000404065.3 Pinus taeda
CCTGTAAATTGCACAAAAAATTCACAAATGACAAAATTTTCTCCAAATTTCTTGAAATTTGGGCTGGGAGTCCCCAATCAAGTACCATGCTCAGCCAAAAAGGCTTTGGTCAAAATTTGGAGTGGATCGGGCGTTTTCCTTCGTTTTTGTGTTTTTGGCCAACCGTCCTTGGAGCACCTTCGTTCTCGCCGGTATTTTTGACATTGCTTTAAAACCATGATACCTGTGCAAAAATTGAATGAGGTTTTTCTTATTTGGCATGTTTTTGACAAAAACCTCTCTCAGTGTTCCAAAATTCATCTCTGACTGCTCTGAAACATCATTTGAGTGAAACTTGCCCTGATGTGTGAAACAAGGAATTTGGTCAAAATGAAGCGAAATGAAGGGGATAGGGGGCTTCTAAATTCTTGGGGAAATTTTTGGGAGTGGGGAGGGATGTTAGGAAGCAGGGGAAAGTGGAATCGCAGAGATTGAGTGAGGGAAGGGGTCCAAAAGGGCAAATCACAGGCCAAACCTAGAAAATTGCCAGGTTGTAGCTAGAAACTAGGGTTTGTGCAAAAATGAGGATTTTGGGGAATCTGAGTGTTGGGAAGTGTATGATATGGTACTTTAAGGATAGGGAAAGGTGTATGAACATCAGGAAACAAGTTTTGCCATTGATTTGACCATCCAAGAGAAATTGGCTTCAAAACCCTAGGAGAGGGAAATGAACTTGCCAAGGCACAACTGAAGCATGAACAAGATGTAAAATGACTCATTAGACACTGAGATGATCATGAAAACCCTATGAATGATGATAGACTCAGCTGAATGATGACATAGCCTGCCATTTGGACAACTTTAGAAGGAGTGAAAGCAAACCCTAGACCTAATGCCTAGTGACCAAATTTTGCTTGAAACTCACTGAAATGACAAAATTTTACCTTGACACTTCAAAATCACTTTGTAAGAGCATATTTGATCACTGGAGGAAGGCTGTAAAGACTGACACTAACACATCAAATGACTACAATAGATAGAGACAAACTATTACATTATGAGTCTTGATATGACCTTTACATGACATTTATAACCGAGACCAAACATCTAAATAAGACCATGATGGTCAACAGCAACTATCATACATAATGTATGATCTGCATCTGTCAACAGCATCTAGACCAGCAACCTGTATATGTCCATTAGTGTATAAGTCATCAATCTATAACAAGGTATGTCTGCATATAGATATCAACTCATCCTTTTCAACAGAATTCTACATATGACATACAGAATCATTCACATTATATCATAGGTGACACCACCATAGCCATCTCATCAACATCAAGATCTGCATGATCTTATATATCATCCAAGTATCATCACTTGGGAACATCTGTATCAATCAACATATGTAAGTATCAACCTATCATCATATAGGTAAGAACTCATTATCATCATGTTTCCAACAATTCAAATTTGAGTAATCATCCATGTATCCAGTATACTGTATATAGCACTATGTATCTTGAGCTCAAGATCTTTTGTCAAGACTTCTTCATATCATCAACAATCCTCATCCATGTGAGCGCCAAGAGCTATAGGAATCCTACATCATAACTGTATTATATGTCGACAACAGCATATGAGTGACTCATCATCAAGTAATGAAATTGTGTATTCAAGGTTTGTACTTATCCTTATCCTTATGAAGATCACCATGTAAGCACCATATATGCATCATCAGAGAATCAACCACAAATCTAATCTGAACACCAACTATGTAACCCCAAGAATCATATGAGATTTTGTCATGGACAACTCATAACCATATCATATCAAGATGTATTGTTTAGCCACATAAGCATCATCACCGAGGACTACTAACCATAATGTCGAAAATGCATTAAAAGCATATGCTCCCCCTGAACCTGTGCCATCTTGTTGACTGTCAGATTTGATCATGCATATATCAGCAAGAAGTATCATGGCATCATCATCATCAAGTTAGGATCAAAACACTTCTAAACATCTTACAAGTATCAAGACATTTCCACACATCATCAACAGATTGTAACCATTATCAAATAGAAAAAATAATGAACTAAATCATATCAGACCCTTTTCCTGAGCCTGTCCCATTGCTTTTCTCAAACTGAAATATACGTGACTGTGCAGAGTCTAACTCGTGTATATATGCAACTTCTCTTTATGAAACTTGCGTATGAGATTGAGAACACTGAAGGTTTACACTTTCAGCTTCCTATGAGTCTGTTATGTCTATACATTGTGCTATGCCACATCTTTCTGACTGTACTTCCTTCTTCTTCCATATCTTCAAGTGTAATGATGTTTTCTCCTTTTGGTATGATGCCCATACTTTGTTCCTGCATTCCTTTGCTATATGTCCAAGCTTGTTACATGCATAGCATCTTACATGTTTCATATTCCTTCTGTAGCAATAAACAACTTTGTGACCAAACATATTGCAAGAAAAACAATATCCCTTAAAGTACCTTGAATGAGATGATCTTTCTGTGTGATGGTCTTGAACCATTCTACTTTTGCATCTGGTTGCAACATGTCCAAGATTATGACATACATAACATTCAACATTATTCATCGAAGGAGTAAAATATTTTCTTTGAAGAATTTATTTCCTTGGTTGTTGATGGGATTGACCTCTCATCTCCTTGTTGAGTATTTCAGATTACGCATTAGAGTTCCTTGTCTTATTTAGTGAACTAGATTCACCTTCAACAAATTCATGAAAACCAAGACTAGTTTTGATAGAAAAAGACCTTTGACTACTAAGAATATCATCCAAGATCTTAGTACTATTTTGAAAGCATAAGAGCTTATCCTTTTCTTCTAAGTTATCTTTTAGAATATTTACCTCAACCTAATGTTGCTCCACCTTTTCACGATACTACTTCTTCATGTTTTCTTCAACTTTTCTTCCTTCTTCCAACTAACGTCTTAATTCAAGAACTTCGTTTTCTTGTTTTACAAGATCTTGGAGTAGTTATTTATTCTGCTTATTTGATTCTTCAAGATATCCTTTTAGCAAGAGGATCGTAGCTTCAAGCCTTTCATAGTAACTGGATCTTTCTCTGAGTTTCTTGATTGATGTGCTCCTTTCATTTACTTCATTTCTTAATGATGTTACTTCATCCTGCAAATTTTGACATTGATCTTCCTTTTCCTTGAATAGCTTCCTTACCTTGCTTCCTTCCTCTAGTTGAGCTTTTAGTTTGGTAACTTCTTCTTTGGAGACACATTCCCTTTTGTGCAATAGATCTTGTTGATCTCTAATTTTGTCTATGAGCCTTTTAAATTCTACCTCTATTTGATATCTTTCTTTCTCACCCATAAGAGCAAATTCAGTTGTTTCACTATCACTTTCATCATCTTCAAATGGATGTAGAAATGTATCACCAGAGGATAACAAATTCATACCTGATAGTTCTTTTTCTTATTCATCTTCATTCTGAAGTGATTCTGAATCTGAGGTGTTTCTTCCACATATTCCCCAATCGATTCTCCCATTGTCATATTTCCTTTGAGATGTCTTCTTCTTCTGAGGCACTTTCTTCTTTAGCTTCCTTCCCATTGTTCTATGGATCTCCTTCAAGCGATCAAGCTTCTACCAAAGGACCTACTCTAATACCAATTGTTGGAAATAATATTGAGAGGTGGGGTGAATCAGTGTTATTAAATCAAACACTTTTTCATTTCCATACTCAGATTCATATACGCTACTTTAGTTAATGGAACTTGCATGTACACACAACTATGTCTAATGAAACTAGCATATATCTAGTAGACTTATGATTCAGTTAATCCATCAAATTTTGATCTTTAGTTAGTGCATCAGAACTTTATGAATAGTAAACAGGTGTAGTAAAACATAACAGATTATCACACACATGAACACCATGATGTAAGGTGGAAACCCAATGTGGGTGAAAACCACCTGCTGCAATTCATCTCTATCTTCTTTTAATAAGAAACTTATTTTTACAATATTTTTGTATTGGTGCAGCCTTATACCAGTACGTAGGCTTCTACCTACAGAAGCCTACAACCTCCTCTCATTCTCCAGCTTCTCCTAGAAGGGAGCTACAACCCCCTTAGCTCTTGTACTAGCCGATCCTTTTACTAGTACATAGGCACCAGCCTACTAAATTCTCCAACCTTCACTCATTTTCCAGCTACTATTGGAAGGGAGCTACAACCCCCTTAGCTCTTGTACTAGCTAATGTACTAGTACATAGGTGCCAACCTACAGAAGGCTACAACCTTCTCTTTTCTTCCAGGGACCATGTTTCATAAATTTTTAGACTGGATACTCCTAAAGCACAACAACAAAGTCTGAAGGCCACGTTTCATCCAATTTTCATACTAGACCCATCAATATCATTGAAGCACACAATCAATCAACACTACCATCATCAATCTCTGAATGACCCAATACTGAATCACTGAAACCCTATCAACAAACTACAGTCCAGAACACAGAGAAAAACACAGAACTCTGCAACAATGTCCAGATCTGACTATATCATCAAAAATCATGCATCAGAGTACATACGCTACTTGGAAGATCCAAACCAGCGTGTATACGCAACTTCACCAAAGCGAACCAGCGTATATGTCATTAATTACTTACTTATAACTTTGCTACACTTACTGAATTCAGACATACCCAAATCATTACATATATAAGGATAATATGTGTGTTAGCAACCAGATCTAGTCCATCATATCACATAAAGATAAGTCATTGTGATCCTAATCAATTATTAGATCTCATTCATCAACACTAAGGCTAAACACAATCAACCACACTGAATATGCAGAATACTGACACCAGTAAATAGTCATTAAAACTCATAAACAACTAGAACCACCTGTAACTTCAAACATCATAGCTCATATGGTATACGCTACTTAGATGTATCTAACCTGCATATGTATGCTCTTTTATCATAGTCAACCAGCGTATACATCTGTAAATATTCATTCATGATTTGCAGCTATTCCAAACTTGAGTTATACCCAGATCATAATATTTACAAAACATTACATGCGTCAGTATACAGATCTAGAATGAACATGATCAAACCATATAGAGATGATTCATTCCAAGCCATTAGATCCTAATCTATCCTTAAATCTTGTTTTCCATCAACCGTTGAGATTCCTCCTTAGCTCAGATCAAGCAAGGCATCATGAACCCATAACCTGCATATTGGATCTCATACTTCATCAAATATTCGAGACTTACTTGGTGCCTTTGCCTAATGATCTTATCCTCCTTTTATACTCTTAGGCCTTTACTCAATACCATGGTCCAAAACCACTTAGAACCAATACGTCGGACCAAATACCTGGGATCAACACATCGGACAAGATACCTTGGACCAATACCATGGATCACAATACCATGGTCCAAATACCATGGACGAAAACCAAATGTATGAGCCTTTCCTTGCATGAGAGTGTGCGTATACGTATACGCACCTTTTGGTCGGCTAACCCGCGTGTATACGTGGCTTTATCAAGGGTAACCTGCGTATATCTCTTTTTCTTCATTCTGTGAGCCTGAGCTGTGATCTATCATCTTAGTAAGTTGCCATTAAGGACAACACCTGTATCAAAATGCCAACAGTATCAGAGGTTTTGAGATGGCGCTTGGATGAAAGTTACGATATTTGAGAGCTCTGGTATGTTAGGTGGGAATGTTGTGGGGTTAGTGTTATTTGAAATATTAAATATAACAGAAGCACCTACTTTAATTTTTAGATATTGGGGATTGTTTTATTGTAATTTTCCTATCATGAATGTTATGATATTTGAATGTTCTAATATGAATAACCCGATAATGCATTATTTTAAACAATGAAACCCTATTAGGTTTTATAATATGTGCATGGTTTGAATCCTCTGATATATAATTCTGATATCTTAAACATTTATAAGAGGGTTATTTACAAAATCTAAAAATTGTCTTATATTTTTTAGTACTAAAGAATTCTATTAGATTTCAAAGGGGTCCCCGTTATTTATTATATAGCTAAAATAAATTCAAATGGGAGGTTTTTGGCTACTACAACAATTGGCAACATATGGGGCAAACTAGTTATCTCTATAAAAATAAATGAAATTATAAATATTAAAGGAAAATACTTAGAAAGGTAAAAATATTTGAAGTTTTGATTGATAAAGATTACTCTAAATAAAATAACCCATTATTTTGTAAATTATCTCACAACCTATTACTAATTAAAACCTTCATTACCTTTGTTGGTCATTTAATCAGTTATAAAGATAAAGTCAAGAGCTATAGAATCTTAATGTTTTAAATAGACTTATTTGTCACTGGTAGAGCCACTGCTTCCAATAGGCATCCATAGCCTTGAATGGGTTACCATTTAACCATAATGTACCACTATCCCCTCCACTTATAGTAATATTCTTAGAGGTATTAATTTTTCCTTTTAAACTTTCTTTTAAAGTTTACCTGAAAGTCATTTCCCTAGCTTGGTAACCAACTAATGACAATGCCATTCACAAGTTCTAATGATATTGAACAAGTTGGCTCGTGATGAGACCTCTTGTCTTATAATGATGCATCCATAAGCCATTACCCCGGTTTGGTGACCAGTCATGATATTTTCAATATCATTAGTTTCCTATGATCATGGTATTACACTCTAAAAAATGTAAAATTAGTGGATGGGGAGGTAGATTAGCTCCTTAAGAGTTATGGATGACAATTGAAGTCAAAAGATACTAAAACTTCAAAATAGTCTTTACTTTTTAAAGAAAACTTTTTCATGACCAATCATAAGACAACAATATTTTTTAAAGTTTCAAGCTATGAAATATTTACAACTTAATGGATATAAATATTTCAAAGATTTGTAATAGATGCAATACTCAAATTCAATGTTATAATTTTCTTTCTAAGATGTCTTCTTTGATTAGTTAAATTTCATGTAATGACGAGAGACCCCAATGTGAAGTCAAAAGTGTATTACCTAACATTACCAAGGTTAAAGATACCGATATGTACATATGATTATTTACATATTTATAGGAGGATAAAAATCCTTAAGAAAAATACTTTTTTAAACCAAGCTCATTAATGAGAAGAGCATCCCTCTTTCCCTGTAAATATTGGAGGATAAAGGTTGATGGGCCTAGTTTCTCAGTGATCTGAAATGTTTCTAGCCACAATTTTTGTAACTTTGTGTGTTTTCCTTTTTCTTCATGGGCCTTATCCCATTTCAGAATTAAGTCAGAGAATTCAAAAATTTTGTTATTAACTGAAGCTGCATCAAACAAGGATTTGACCAAATTGCTAATGGTGAGTGGCTCTATCTCTCTCTTCTTCTAACTTAATAATTTGAGACATCCTTAATTGTAAAGCAAAAGAAGGTTTTTCTTCAATAGATTGTACTAGGGCTAGTGAAGGAAGAACTAGATTAGGAGGTAGGATAGCCTCTTTTCCATACACTAATTGAAAAGGAGAAGTGACTATAAAGACCTTCTCAGTGATTTTGTTAGCCCATAAAGAAAAAATTATATCTTTGTGCCAATTTCTTTGATTTTGGTCAATTGTTCGCTTGATTATCCTAATGAGGTTTTTATTGGTAAACTCCACTAAGCCATTTCCTTGAGGATAATAATTTGCATAATATTTGAGTTTAAAACCTATTTTAAGCGAAAATTAAATTATGGTATTATGAGACAAATAGGATGCATTATCAAACATAAGGGCATGAGGAAGTCCCAACATGGTAATAATAAATTGATCAATAAATTCAATAATGTTTTCAAAATTGCCCACCTTCATAGGCATTGATTCTACCCATTTGGTGAAATAATATGTAGCATTCAAGATGTATTTATGCTACTTAGAATAGTTAGGAACAATCTCACCTACTATGTCTAGTCCACATTTCTCAAAGGATTGCTCAATGTTAACTGTCTACAAAGGTAAGGATGGTTTCTTTTGTCTTTATGAAGTAGTCTGGAAGACTTTGCATTTTCTGGCATAGGCATGGGTGTTCTTAAATAGATTTAACCAGTAGTATTCAGCATGCAAAATATTATGGGCAGTGGTGTCCCCACTATAATGTCCACTAGTTGGTCCATCATGTAGTTCCTGCGAAACTTTTTCTGCTTTAGATTTTTCTAGACATATTAATAAAACATAATCATAATTTATTCTAAACAAGACATCATTGACAAGCTAATACCGATTAGCTTTAATTCTAATATCTCTCTTCCTTTTGTAATTGAGTTCCAATGGAGCATAAACATTTTTTAAATAAAATATTAAATCAACATATTGAGATTCAGTGTCAACATTGCATACCTATGTAATTTGAACATTATTACCTAAATCTTCATCAGTCGAAGTGTCATAAGCTCTAGTAATTAAGCTAAAAAAACCTTGACCCATTACTATTTTAGCTGGTTTAATTTTCAGATCATATTCTTGCAGGGTAGTAACCCAATTTTCCCTTTTATCTCCTAATTACGTCTGGATAAGTAATTGATTGACTGCAAGGAAAGGAACAATTACTTTTGTATGTGCTTTTAGGAGGAAAGGCCTCAAATGTTTTATGGACTTAAAAACTTAAAAGGCTTGTTTCTCAACCTCTGAATAATTTAGCTCATCTCCTTGTAAATTGGAACTAAAGAAGGAAATTGGAGCTTTGACTTGTTGTTCATTAGGTTGTGTCAACACTGTTGCATAGTATTGTTCATAAGCAAAAGTATAAACAACAAATTATTTAGCCAAATTAGGAGTTAATAACGAAGGGACATCTATGATTGCTTGTTGTATTGATTCAAATTATTTTCTTTCAATCAGTCCCCATTTGAAAATTTACTTCTTTTTATCATAGTCTATAAGGGTAATACAATTTGAGAAAAATCTAGGACAAGTCATTTAACAAAATTAATTTTCCCAAGAAAGGATTGCATGGATTTTTTCTTGTGTGGCAAGGGGATTTCGGGTATCACCTTGTTTCTATCTAGATCTATACAAATTCCTTCTTTATACACGATAAAGCCTAGAATATTACCTTCACTAAGGGAAAAAAATGATTTTTTAGGATTTAAGGAGATTCCAAATCTTTTACATCTTTCAAAGATTTGTTTTAAGTCATGTAAATGATTAATTCTTTTTTTTTAATAAATTTTAATGTCATCTAAATACACTAAAATTTTCCTATTGATCAAACCTCTAAAATAAATGTCCATGGCTCTTTGGAAAGTAGCTCCAGCATTAATCATTCCAAAAGGCATTTTTTTATAGCATACATTCTCCACTTGGTTTTGAATGTGGTTTTCAATCTATCATATGGATGTACAAGAATCTAATTGTAACATGAAAAACCATCTAAGAAAGACATTAGCTCAAAACCAACAATAGACTGTAAAAAAAATGCCATTGGAGGCAAAGATAACTTATCCTTTTCACATGCTTTGTTTAAATTTCTAAAATCTATACAAATGAGGATATCTCCATCCTTTCTCCTAATTGGCACAAGATTTGAGACCCACTTGGAATGTCTGACCAGTAAAATGATTTTTTCTTTGAGAAGCTTATTCAATTCAGTCTTAATATGGGCTTCTAAGTTAGGGCGAACCTTCCTAAGTTTTTGGTGAATTGGCTTTACATCTAGCAAAATAGGGATGGTGTGTTGAATGATAGATGTATCATAAGTTTTAATATCATCATAATTCCAAGAAAATGCATCCTTGTATCTTTTCAATGGATGAATGAAAGTATATCTCTCATCTGGTGAAAGTCCAAGGCCTAAATTGATGTTATGAGTCTTATGATCAAATCCTAAATTAACCAATTCAAACCTCAAAGTAGAGCTTTGAATTTTGCAATTGGCAACCATTTTAAATTTATCTTTCAGATCATATAAGTCTTCTAATTTTACTATAGGTTTAGGCAAGTTATTTTCCCCAGAAGACTTGTTTTGCATCTTGTCATGCTCATCTTCATCAGTGATCTGGTAAGAGTAAGACCCTTCTGATGTTAGAAAGCTCACGATGTCACTATCATCATTAAACACACACCAATTAGTTATGTTGTCTGGAATGGAGGGGTGAAAAATCAATTCAATTGAAAATCTTTTGGGACTAATATATTCGGGTGGAATGAGTTTGGAAGCAACATTAGCTAGGAGATCAGCACTAGAATTATGTAATCTTGGGATCGGAGCTATGTTGAATGTAGTAAAACGAGAATTTAGGTCTTGGATCAAGGATTGGTAATGCTTAAGGTGACTAGAAACACAATGGATGTTGTTTCTAACTTGTTTGGTTACAATATCTGATTCACAAAAAACTTTAAGATATTTGACATCAAGACTAATAGCCTTTTGTAAGCCTTGTACCAATGCTTCATATTCTGCAATGTTGTTGGTAAAATCATATTCCAATCTACATGCAAGAATATATTTTTCACCCTAAGGGTTTGTTACGCAGTAATTTGTCACCGTTGGTCACCGTCCTTGTTACCCCTGCTTTCGCACACTGGAGGACACATTTATG